>JABUQX010058911.1:95000-101869 GCA_015478945.1 Trachelipus rathkii | reverse complement strand
ATATATATATATATATATATATATATACTATATACTCAACATAATATATATATATATTACTAAAGATAATTAAATATATTTTTTTTTTAAAAGTTAACTTTTTGTTTTAATAATTAAATATTTATATATCACAAGTATCTAGCGTACTACTACATATGTAATGCCCAATGCATTAGCGCTTCTGTGTAACTAATGGCTAGGCCAGCCTCCTAATCAATAATACTATTAAATATTCCTCATAGGACTACGTATATTATGAAAGAGAAGAGAGAGAGACGAGAGTGGACGAGAGATACCATTGTATTTGATTCTATCTGACAGTGCCCCAGTGAGCTGAGAGAGATGAGAACGCACGAAGAGAGAATACTTTAGAACTTGTATATATCTCCCTTATGCTTGTTTGATATTTTATTATAAAGGCAACATAAACAATACATAACTACCGATGTACTCCTATAGAGGAATCTAACAATATATTTTCCATATCTTAATATATATATATTATTTTTCTTAAATACAACTCAAATATAAAGGATCTCGACCAAAATTTAGTTAGAGCCTATTAGAAGAATAAAATCTTCCTCTCAAACAACCATTATATCCATTATCATTGCATCTAATAACATGAGCATTAAGTTACCTACTGTAGAGTATATTCTAACATCTAGACATGATTCGACTTTTAATCAGAGTCCGAGACACTGCAGAATTAATTATTATATAAACACCTACTCCCTAGTATAAACCACACAATAAGAGTCCTGTGCACTACCCAACCTTATAATATAATAATAACCATACTGTACTACAACATATATATAATAAATATAATACCTCATATATATCTAGTATCATTATACTACTAATCAACAAATAAACACAATTACTAGATACTATAATTATAATACTTAGTTATATTATACACAAATACACACTAACCTATTATTCATGTACTTTAATATATATTTCTACGTATTGATAACTTCTGGGTGATAGTAATTATCCCGTAATATAATACTTAATGACGTTACAACACATATCACACCACATATGTGTTAATATAACTATACAGATTACGTACCCCAATGAGCTAATATAAAGTTGCAATAATCATTACATGCCGTGTACCGTTATATATTCATATAATAGTAAAGTAAATAATACACATATTATACTATACCGCTTATCATTCATAATCTAGTAGAATCCAGCCGTGACCTCTAAGAAGGCAGCAGCACAAATCCATATCACAAAATACTAACGTGTTAGCGTGACATTTCTTTTACCGGAACAAATGGGCAATACTCATTTTGCTGGTTATATCCTATTGGCCCTAGAGAATCTTGGTGTAACGTACGGGACCGAGGAAACTGAATAAAAAAACAAAAAAAAAAAAAAAAACAAAAAAAAAAAAAAAAAAACAAAAAAAAATTCTCGAAAACTACAAAAGCACTTTGGAATCCCTTGTAAGTAGGCTAATGTTGTAAAATAGTTAAAAAAAAAAAATCAAAAAATACAACATAGTTGAACATCAAAAATTGGCTATTTTTTTTGGCGGGGTGCTGGGACATAGTATATACATATATAGATATATATAATTATACTACTAATATGTAGACAAAAAATATACTTGATATATATATATATATATATATATATAACTAATATATATTATAATTATATATTATATATATATTATATATTATATACTTATATATATATTATTTGTAAAGGTATACAAGGCAATTTAGGGGGCTCGAGCGACGGGGAACACAGGGCGGGACGTTTTTCCATCCCCGTAGGGGAGGGCGGAGGAACCCCCGCGACACCCAAATACAAAAGAGCGGGGGTTCGGAGACCCTCCCCGGATGGGGGGAATTAGTCCTACCCGTAGTTCCCCGGAAGCCGAAGAGACCCCGACTCCTGCCATACCCTTGGGGTATTCCCTTGGGTATTCCTTAGTTAAAAAAAAAGCAAAATTTAATTAGAAAGTCTATTTTATTTGTGCTAGATCTGTATTTGCAGCATGTATTCCAAACTGGTCCTTATTTCTAATAAGTGAAGATTGATTAACAAATAATTTTCCTTTATCTTTTTTTTTTTTTTACATTTTAAATATCCAAAAATTTTACGAGGATGTCAAAAATGTAGTCCTTTTCACTGTAGCTAATTGTAGTTTTGAGATATAATTTTTTTATTTTTTTTTTTTTTTTTTTTTTTTTTTTTTTACATTTTCCGCACTAAAATTGGAACAGCATTCCAGCAATTGTATTCCTTTTCCGGGTAGCTGTTGTAGTTTTTGAGAATATGGATTGTGCTCCTCTCTAAGGGCTGACCATAATACTATATATATATCATATTATATATAATATATATATATATATATATATATATAATATTATATATTATATATACTATATATATTTATATATATATATATGATATTATATATATAATATATAATATATACTATATATAGTAACTAATATGCTATATAGCATATTGTAGACTTTACTGTACTGTGACTACGAGGTACCATTCTAACTTAACCTGACCTAAAACCTAAACTTAATGCCCCTAACCTAACTACCTGAACCTAGTACTTAACCTAAATTAATTTTCATTATTTTACCCAGTTTCGTGATCACGAAACTTAGGAGGTTATGAACTAAAAGCTAGCCTTTGACGTGATTGAAATATATACCATCACTTAGTTACAGTACAGTACCCGACAAATATTCCATATATATATATAATATATATATACTATATAATATACTATATTAATATGATATATATATAATAATATATATATATATATATATATGAATATATATATATATATATATATATATAATATAGATATATATATTATATATGTCGAGACCATGGGCGTAGGCAGGATTCATTTAGGGGGTGGCAAATGACGTTGATATATTATATATATATATTATATATTTATTTATAATAATATATATTATATACGTATAAACCTATGATATATATATATATATATATATATAAATATATATATATATATATATATAATAATATATACTATATATATATATTATATATAATTATGTATATTATAACTGTTTACAATATTTCTTGCTATTTTCTGCAATTGTTTTTTAATTGTTGTCTGCAGGCTTGAATGCATCAACTAAGGCCACGCCTTCCGTTGATTGAATTCTAACAGCTCTGGCCAGCCGAAAAGCCCTACCGACATACTGGAAACAGTTCTAGCGGAAGAAAATAAATGATCAGATAGAATCGCAAGCTGTATAAAAGCAACCAAACATAGTGGATTTTAACCCAATATGAAACGAAAACACATTATAAACTTTAGAAAAAATTAACTATAATTACGTTAGCTTATTAGTAATTACACTTCCATCATCATTAGTCGATCCCTGATGTATCTTTTTTCAGATTTCTACTGCTAAACCCTTAAAAACGATCCGTCTGGCGCAAAACATATAAGGTTTCATATTTTTTATTTCGCTAAGATTTAGGGGAGCAAGTGCCCCCTGCACCCCTCCTGCCTACGCCCATGTGTCAGACTATAGAAAGATACCGTCATGTAACTAGATAACTACATATCCTACACTAAAACAAATGGCATTTTTGTAATCAGCGAAGAATTTTAGTTCGGAAAATAGTAAAAAAAAAATTAAAAAAGCTTTAAAAAGTTAAGACTTCAATACTGTTTACTAATGTAAGTTAATACAGAGTAACTGCGCTGTAAAAAAAAAAAATTCAAAAGTTTTTTTTTTTTCATTCCCTCGTTTGGGGAAAAAAAAAAACCGTGTTTGCAACTAAATGATCGCAAAAGTTGCCAATAATTGTTTTTTGTCCACGTTAAAGGTCGAAAATTTGTAAAAAAAAAAAAAATTTTTTTAAATAAACGTATACCCTAGGTGAAAACGTAAAAATGGAAAGTGCCGGGGTCTGTCGGCAATCGGCATACTGGTGGACGACGGGGGGGAACTTCATCTTCCCCTCTGTCCCCCAACGGCTCCAGCCCCTAAAGAGCACCCCCCCCAAAAAAAAGAAATTTCGATGAAATTTGTCCCACTAGATTCCAAAAAATGGTACATTCGTATTTAGATGTAGCACGTGTAGTTTTGTAGTTACATGATGATATCTTTCTATAGTCTGACATGCACTCCGGTGCGGTGTGGTGCGGTGCGGCGCAGTGTTATTAATATTAATAATAAGCAAATGCTGTATTAGATTTTCATATTTTACACACTTACATGAAGGGGGAGTGTTCGATTTTGGGGGATAAAATCTATAGATTTTAAATTTGATTTTCAATTTTCATTTCAACTATATCAAATAATAACAATGCAAAGATGCAACCCTTTTCCAGCCTAACGCATATTTTTTTGCGCTTTCGGGGTCTTTAAAGGTCTGCAATTTTCCCTACATTTTTGAGTGACATGTCGAAACGATTTGGAACTTTTAGCGACACAAAGAAAGTTTATTATCTAAAAAAAAATAATTGTACTTGTAAATATTTTTTTTTTGGGGGGGGGGAGCGAGCGGGGATATTTTTTTCTTCTCATTCGAAATATTTGAAATTTTCAGAGCATTAATAATTATGAAGAGGCACCCTTTTAATTTAGATTATTTTTTTTTATAAACCTAATCGTTTTTCCCCGTTGGAACTTCGTACGGGAAGTAATAGTAAAAAAAAAAAAATATACATTCAAGGGAAATCAAATTTCTCGTACGACTAAATGCAAAGCTAATAATTCCTAGATTTATAGTGTATGTAAAGTACCAACCAAACTAAAATGATTATACTTATAAATTATATATATGAGCTCATTACTATTATACGTATACATGTGTACTATATATATATATTATATATTATATAATATATATAAATACGTTATATAGTATAATGTACCTCTGATTATGTCATTTAACTATTAAGTGACGCTTAATACGTGATCTTAAAGCGACATATATCGTTAGTTATCCTATGACAGCATCAATAATTCTTACACAAATAACTAAGTATCTAGCTATCAACATTACCTATTTATAGTAATAATATTAGAGACTAATATGGAATCGATATATTTTAAATATGATAAAGATATATTATACCATAAGTCAATTACCCAGTGATCTAGAATCATATAGAAAATATATAATATATAGACGTTATTACAGATTGATTACTACTAAATTTAAAAGTTGTAAAGTATATAAGGCATAAATTAATTATATATGCTCTAAAAATATTACATTAATTGAAAAGACAAAAAAAATTCTCGCAAAAAAAAAAAAAAAAATCTCTTGGGGTTTGGTTGAAGATATCAAAATTCACATTTTTTTTCTTTTTAGATAATAGACCCATCAATGTGTAAGTTCAAATTTCAGGTCGCTGACTTTGTCATGGTTTTTATTCAAATGAAAAGTAGATAGCAAACCATGAAAGAAAAAGGAAACGCCTGAAATTGGCGTTTCAGAGCAAGGAAAAAAGTTACATTTTTCTTTCTATATTCATGCAGTTTGCATGCATGTTATGAAATCGACCACGGACCGAAGAGTAATAAAAAAAAAAAAATCAAATTCAAACTGAAAATATTCGGATATTCTCTCCAATACGTATACAATAGCTCCAATAAACAAAGCCCAAATCCAACCACCCCTCCCCACCCCCACCGAATGCTAATATACAAACGTCTATACGTCTTACAAGTTGTAAGAGTATTTCATAATAGTTTGATGAGAAATAATAGCAATAATAATTAAAATTATTTATATACTTTTTAATATAAACCTCATACTATTTTTAACTATTGCTAATTTTAAGATGGGGACATACAAAAGAAAAGATACCGGATCTTTATCAAATTTGGCGAATGTCCTGCATATGCAGAAGTATATATATATATATATAAATATATATACTATAACTATCAATCCAGTAATACACTATTAAACAAATAATATAATACATACGCCTGCATAGATCAGATCTATAATATATAAACTAATGGCACCGGATGCTAATAATACCCCTAAATACTTCTACCGTAATTGTCATAATATTAATTACTATATCCTATATAGATATTACTATATTATAATATAATATTTCGAAAAAAAATACCTCCATTTCCCCTGTTATAGAAGAAAAAAATGACAAAAAATGGGCTTTCCAATTTCATCACCAACCGTTTTTGCAAAAGTCTCTCCACAAACACAATCTCTCCCACTCTATCAAATTACAAAAACGGGCCGTCCACAGGAGCCATTCTCTCTCCATTTTTATTCAACACTTTTTCCTGCAGCAACCTACCCAACCCAATTCACACTCTCATCCACCAACACTTATCCACGCATCGCAGACGACATTAGCCTCAAATCATTCCACAACACCCCAGAACGTAAAAACACAGCCCACACAAAGCAATACCAAGTCATACCTACACCCTTTTAGAAAACTGGTTAAACACCAACAGAATGACAGCATCCCCCCTTAAGTCCTCTATCACCCTATTACACAACCCCCCCCCACTAAACAAAACCCCAAAAAATACTGACTACATTAGGACACCACAATGACGTAATTTCCCCACCATATTGCCATCAATCACACTATCATGCAATCAACTAATCACCGAAAACTCAAACCCCTCCGACACCCTTCCACACAACTTCAGCGACGCAGTAAACACACCATCTCCAACTACTTAGTCTTATAAGCAACCTTCTCGTAGAAGCTAAACTCTAAAATTACGCGTTCCCCGCATGGTTTCCCAGCAATTTCAAAACTACAAACACAAACCCAAACTGACAAATCTCCAAAAACGGCAAGCCCTCTAGAATATTCCAGTTGC
>JABUQX010058911.1:87500-90000 GCA_015478945.1 Trachelipus rathkii | reverse complement strand
TCAAAACCAGCATCCACCCCAAATTCTCAACGGATATAACTCCTCCCTTTAATCATAACAGCCTATTGAATTATCGCTCTATTAATTGCAAGAACGTTGCCTTAAATAATCTCCGTCGTCTTTAACTCCAAAGTCTCGTTTCTCTTGTATTTGATCCCGGAATCGACCTAAACCTATTCTCTGTAACACTAATAACTCCTTTCACCATAGAGAGTGCCATAATCTTTTTGGCTCTTCTTCTTCGCTCTCTTTGTAGCACTTTGGATAAATTTAGACTCATAAAACTTTTGCTACCTCAATTATTTCCTTTATAAATAAATCATCCATAGGCCTAATAAGTTTACTTTTTTTTTTACTGCCATTGCTACATATTGCACTAATTAAGACACTTCTGAACTACTAAACAATAATAATATTAAGTATCTAAAAACTCTTTTACATCTTAGAAACATATCCTTTTGTTCACCACAATTTAAAGGAAGGAAAGTGAGTTTCGAGTTGAATGAAACATTTCTTACCAACAAAACAAACAGTTTTCCTAAAACATATAAAACCCTCAATTTTCCAACCTATGATAAAAAACACCACAAACTTAAGCAAAACAAATAACCACAAAAGCCGTTAAGAAAAAATGTAATACACGCAAAAAAAAAGTAGCCACGAGCGGGCACGCGCGACATAAAGAGGACCACTACCGAACATCAACCCATTATAAAGGCCATCCTGGAACAGAACAACAGATGTAATTTTTACCTAAAAAACTATAAAACTGGGAAGGAGAGGACTCACAGAAAGAGCACGTGATATATTAATAAATTTTATTTATTGCCTTAGCTTTATAAAGTTTTTTTTTTTAAATATTTTAATTCTGTATTAAACTATAATAGTAAGATATTTAATCCAATGCTTAACTAAATTAAGCTAATAATTCCATTCAATATACTAATTTCAAAAAAAAGGCCACACAACTCTCCACTATCAAACAACAGGATAAAAGTGAACCAAGAAAAGAAAAACAAAAACAAACCCCGGCGGCGTGAAAAACACCATATATTTCCCCCCAACCTTCCCCATTTTTTTACTACTACAAAGGATTCCGGGAGGTAACCTACAGCAAGCTTCTAAAATATTTGAATAACCCATAATTTGTTAAACATATTATCCCCAACATATAAATAAAAAATATTTAATTAATATAATAAACTAGTTACTCATAAGAAAATAAACTGAAACAACACATACCAAACTCAATCATTTAATAACTAAATCCATAATATAAATATAATACTAATATATATATACATAATATGTATTATGCATATGTAAGCATAGATAATAGGTAATTCTCTTCGGAAACACTTATTTATTAGTTCCTTAATCAAATCAACATTATTATAACAAAACTTTCTCATCATTTGTTAAGTATCATTTTAGATAGTCCCACATCGAAGAGAAGAGATTTTAGTTTGCGACGATAACAACTCTTAATATATATACATTATATGTATATATATATACCATATTGTCCCTTTATAATAGCTAACTATATATTATAATATATATATACTATATACTATAACTAATACCCCACAACTAAATACCTATACTAAATCATCTAAATAAATACTATCATAAAATTACATTAGCTATATCAAACTAACCACAATATCACATCATAACATATATATAGGACAATGGAGACACAATGATTTCGACCTTCTAGGAGTTGACCAAAATCACATAGGCATTTTCGAATTTCTCAGTTAAGCAGGCTCGAAAAATTGATTGCAATATCGAGGATACCCCCTGCAGTCAATCAGGTTAGGTCTAGTTTCTTTTAACTCTTCAATCAATTTGAGTTAAATGGATTTTTTTCTTTTAGGTAATGAGTTTGGTTTGAATGGTATAATATGAATGATCAAATCTCTTCAAGTATTTCTTCTTAAGTTAATATTTTTTTTCATTTTTTTCTTGATAATAATAATAATAATAATAATAATAATAATAATAATAATAATAATAATAATAATAATAATAATAATAATAATAATAATAATAATAATAATAATAACTGTTTTCACTAGTAATGTAATTAATTAATTATTAATAATAATTATAATACTAAAAATAATATAGAACTGTGATAGTAAATAATAATTAATAATAATCAATAATAAATAATAATAATAATAATAATAATAATAATAATAATAATAATAATAAAATAATAATAATAATAATAATAATAATAATAATAATAATGATAATAGAATCTATTTACAGGTTGAAATGCATGTCTACTTTCAGCAGAAGGAATTGCATGAATTTTCTCGTAAGAATAATATCGTGTTAACGGCTTATGCTCCTCTTGGATCTCCTGGAAGAAAAGGTTTCAAACCATCGTACGTTCCCTTTTCTTTGTTTATATGTATATGAATATGTATATAATTTTAAAGTTAGTTCAGATAAAGCAACGTACAAGTTTTAGTGTAAGCACACT
>JABUQX010058911.1:75000-82500 GCA_015478945.1 Trachelipus rathkii | reverse complement strand
GCGCGGGACCTTCAAAATGTTGGTATCTCGTTTAAATGTGCTGTTATCCCTGGGCAAAGCCCACAACCATACCCGTCCTCACAAAACCCCGCCATTCCATCCTGTTATGCAATCTTTTATCTAGCGCTCTGCCAAAACTCACATTCCTTTCTTCAGTCTTCTTCTTTACTGGGCTCAATCTCCACTTTTTTTCCTTTCGCCGGTCTTATTTTAGCCGAATCGATTCCCCAGCAACACTCACCACTATAACCATCCGCTTAAAAACCAACCGACTATTACATCTGTCCTTTACATATGACCAAACCATCGCAATGTACTCTCGTTTATTCTATCATTTACGCCTTTCTTCAAACCACAGAACTCCATAATGGGTTTATTCCTCATTTTATAAATTCTTTTCACACCTAACATGCCCCTAAGATTGTCCATCTGAAAACACTTTTGTACTTTAGATCTATGCCTCTTATTCCACACCATAGTTTTACTTCTATATATTAACACAAGTAATAACATACCCTCATGCCAAACCCTAGCCCACTCAAGACAGTCCCTTCACATCCACCAAGGATTTAATTGCTCCAGCCACCTTCCTATCATTTACAACTTTCCTACTACATTCCTTATGATCCGTTCCCTTTACATCCAACATATATCCTAAATATTAAAACTTTGATACTTGTTCCCAGTTTGCTCACTCAATCTAACATGACTTCACACAGCAAACTCTCCTCACTCACTACCATAACCTTACTCTTATCTACATTTACTTCCAAACCCTTACTTTTGCACACCTTGCCACACCCCTCTTCCAATCCTCTCAAACCCTCTTCAGATTCACACTCAAAACCAAAAAATCCAATCCGCATACAATAAGCAGGGCACCTCCACCCTCTTCCATTCTTTACAGTCTAACACCTACCCCTGCCACCCCACCTCTAATTCTTTCTTAGACTTAGCACACACCTTCCTTACCTGCTATAATATTCCCACTTTGCTTTACAGTGTTTATCGTAAACCAACTTCCACTATGGTTCATACAATACTTTTTGATTTCATTTAGAGAAATGCTTAACCAGAAATAACACCATATATCATTACCACCTGCCACAGAGCTTCCCTATCAATCCTGTCTTACGCCTGTTGCAAATCCATAAAACCTATATATATATATATATATATATATATATATATATATATATATATATATATATATATATATATATATATAATATATATATATATATATATATATAATATATATATATATATATATATAATATATTATAATACCGGGTATATATATATATATATATAATATATATATATATATAATATATATATTATATATATATATTATTATATAATATATATATATATATATATATATATATTATTATATGGGGCAAACTGAAGTTCATTTAATTAATTGATATATTATTTTATTCATTTTTATTATTTATTTACCTATTTTATTCCATTTTTTTTAACAGAGATGAACATCCGGAAATTTAATTAAAAAGAAACCGTAAACATATTTATTTACATATTTAATTAGTGTTATTAAATTTTTAATACTACATGTTTCGTTTCATTAAATTATAATTTGCCTTTTATTGCTAGCAATAAGTTATTTTAACTTTATTTTTTTGTAAGAAAATTATAATAATAAGTTAAATAATTGCATTAAAAAAAAAATCAGAGAGAAGGAGAGATATTAGATATCGAAAGAAGAAAGTTTGTAAAAATGAGTTTTTTTTTTTTTTTTTTTTTTTTTTTTTTTTTTTTTTTTTTTTTAACAGATGAGCATCAGCGCTCATGGGCAGATCCCTAATCAAGGAGAGTGTGTACTCTATCGAAAGCTTTAAATAATGCCACAGCAAAAGTTTGAACGAACTATCGAAGAGCGGAATAATAAAGAGATTACGGGAAGATTACCAGTCTAGCCTTACCAAGAGAAAGAGATAACGGAAGGATCAATCGAGCGTTACCAATAGCCAGATAGAACGGGAAGATGATCACCAGTCTAGCGTCACCAACCAAGAGCTAGAGATAATGGAAAGATAACCAATCGAGTGTTACCAATAGTTAGAGAGAACGGAAAGAAGGTCACCAGTCTAGCGTTATCTAGAGCCAGAGAGAACGGAAGGATCACCAGTCTAGCGTTACCAAGAGGCAGAGATAACGGAAAGATCACCAATCGAGCTTTACTAAAAGCCAGAGAGAACTGAAAGGTCGCCAGTCTAACGTTACCAGGATTCGGAGATAACGAAAAAATCACCAATCGAGCGTTACCAAAAGCCAAAAAGAACGGAAAGAAGGTCTCCAGTTTAGAGTTACTGGTGACCTGAAATTAGATTAGAAGTTTTAACATGTTTCGAAGATTTCCTGTTTACAATAGATTCGAAAACTTAAACTAGAACAGAGGTTAAATCACTATAACGATAGCTGGGTGGTTGGAAGTGGGCCCTTTTCTTCAGTATAGGATAAATGAGAGCACGCTTCCAGAGGAAGGGAAAGGCTGAAGTTGACGGACAGAGACGAAGCAGTTTATCCAGACAGGGTTCAAGCTGAGAAGCACAAGTTTTGAATGGCACAGTAGAGATACTGACAGGCCCGTACGTCTTTTTAGTCCTAAGCTGAAAAAGAGCAGAAATAAAATCTTTAGAAGATATAATTTTGTTGGGAATAAATGATTTGGAGGGAGGTAGAGAGGGAGCAAGAGAGGAAGGTAGAAGAGGGAGGAAGAGAGGGAGGTAGAGAGGGAGGAATATACCCGGAATCGTCTAGAGTTGAATTATAGGCAAAAGTTTAAGCGAAAAGTTCAGCTGAAATCTGAAGACACCAGAGGAGGAAAAGAGGTAGGAAGCAAAGTGCCAGGAGAAGAGGGGTCGAAAAGACAGAATGATCATTGGAGTCTTTGCCGCGAAAAGTTTTAGTGTATCAAAGGACAGATTTTACACTATTCCATATATATATATATATATAATAATATATTATATAATATTATATATATATATATATATATATATATATATAATATATATTTTTTAATAAAATTAAATTGTGGTTTTTTTAAAAGAAACAAAGATCTAAATTTTGATTTTAAATTATTTTTTTTTAATTATGTCTATATAGATATATATATATATATAGAGAGAGAGAGAGAGAGAGAGAGAGAGAGAGAGAGAGAGAGATGTAAAACCCACGAGTTTCATGAACATGAAAACTACATTACTTTTCTAAAGACAGCGTCCTTGCTGCGAATAGCACGAGAACAGCAGAGTTTAACTAAAGTTTATTTAGTATCAGTTGAAAGGGAAAAAGGGAATGAAGTGTACAGCCCCATGCTGGCGAGAATCACATCGATCATGTAATCTGCACAATCCGAGGGACAAATCGAATCAATACGACAGCAAGTCCGATCAGTTATCAGCACCAAAGTATCAAAAAACCGTCTCCTAGCTGAAGGTGACAGATGTTCCTAAGGAAGGCTTGAAGAGACAGAACAGGATACGAAGATAAAAAGGTGACAGGAGGAACCCAGAGGAAGAAAGAGTTTAACAGAATAAGGAGAAGGATTGGAAGTTAATAAAAGGATCTTACAAGATAGATTCAACTCCAACACGATCAGGAGTACTGCCTACCCTATGTATACGCCCCTAATATATATATATATATATAATATATAATATATATATATAATATATATATATATATATATAATATATATATATATAATATATATATTATATATATATATATATATATATATATATTATGTATATATCATTAATATATATATTTTCCAGAATGTATTATGTTTTAAAAATACAGTTATTCATTTTTTAAATGCTTTTATAAAAAAGTAAAAATTTAAATGCTCATAAAAATAAATATTATATATATATATATATATATATATAGGTGTAGGCAGGATTTCATTTAGGGGGGGGGGGGGGGGGGGGGGGCCCACAAGGTTTAAAATAAAAATATAATAATATATATATATAATATATATATATATATATATTATCATTTAATGCAATTAATTTTATTTTAGAATTCATATATTTTTATAATGTATTTTCCAGAATGTAATATATGTTTTAAATTTAATCATTTTTTAAATTTAAAAAAATATTAATTATATATATATATATATATCGGATGCCAAATCTTTTTCCTAAAAAACAATCAATCGTTTGGTGCAAATTGGTTTTTACCATCCTTCCTTTTAAGAAACTTCAAACTCCGGGAAAAAAGGGAAAATTTCCTCCCCCCCCCCCTTTCTTTTTTTTCCCCTTTCTTCCTCCAGGAATTTTTCTCGAACAGTCATTTTTTTCAAAATCGAAAAACCTCCTTAATCCCTATAATTGTTCTTTTGCCTGACAATCCGCAGTTTTCATCGGGTCATATTGTAAGAACACAAAATGTTATTTGCATCCACCCAACATCTAGCGGGAATAACTGTCCGAAGAAGCTATAAAAACTCTTAGAAAAATAACAAGCTTTAATACGTTTAGTAATTATCTATCTTCGATTGATGTATCTTTTCTCAGTTTTTTCGTACTAATAAACCCCTTAAAAAAGGCCTTCCTGGCAAGAAAAATATATATAAGGTTATTTTTTTTCTTTCGTCAAGATTTAGGGGGAGAAAAAAAAATATATTAATAATATATATATATTATATATATATATATATATATATATATATATATAATATATATATATATATATATATATATATATATATATAAATATATATATATATATTTAATTGGCCAGGCCTTCAAAAAGGATTAAGGGACACCTTATCTTAAAAACTCTTAATACTACAGTAAAAATGAATACATTTTTAGTCATCAGCATATTTTAAATGAGCGAAAAAGAATTTTTTTTTTTAAATTTTAATCATTTAATTCTCCATACAAATGTTTCTATTTTTAGTTTTAAAATAAGGTTTTTAAACAGCTGAATAACATCTTACGTCTGTCATTGTCGTAATTCTGGCAGCGAGACAACCGAGAGTACTTCTTCCTGGCAACGGAGAACCCGCGCGGGCGAGAAAAATTGTTTTTTTTTTCTTTTACTTGTAGACTTTTAAAACAATCTTTTTTTTATTCATCTTTTCGGTAGTTTATATATAATATAGTATATATATATATATAATACCATTTATATAAAATATATATAAATATTTATACATATATTATATAAAATATTATAAATATATAATAAAATATATATATTTATATATTAATTTACTATTTATATTATTAGCATGTCAAGGGGGCGTATACATAGGGTAGGGCAGGGTTAGTGTGCTCCTACCCATTAAGTTTTGGGTCGGAGGAATTAAAATAAATTCTTTAATTGGTAAATAGTAAAAATAAATGTATTAGAATTTTATATTTAAAAAGTGTAATAAAGAACTGATGTTAATAAAATAAAAATTTTTTTTTTTTTTTTTTTTTTTTGAGAGAAAAAAAATTAATTTGTAATAATTTGAATTAAAATTTTAAGTCTTTAGGAATGTTTCGCTTCCTAACTTCTGTTTCCTAGAGTAATTGGAAAGCGGTGGGGTACGGGTAGATCATTCTATATTTCCATATAAATATATAGGAAAAAGCAAGCGTCATACCTTGCTGTTGAGCGAAAAAATAAGCAAATTTCGCAAGTACGAAACTTTCGCTCACCACCCCAGTGAAAATCGTAACGAAAAATAATTTTGAAAAAAAGATTTTTGAAATCTGTTCTGTACTTTTCATATCCTCTCTCGCTCTCTCTCTCTCTCTCCTCCTCACTCTTCTCTCTTCTCTCCTCTCTCCTCTCCTCCTCTCTCTCTCTCTCCTCTCTCTCTCTCTCTATCCTAATTCTATCTATCTATCTATTTCATCTATCTATCTATTTATCTCTATCTATATATCTAAGCTATCTATCTATACTAATCTATCAATGTACGATATTTTCAATTATGGTGGCAGAGTGAAAATAAATGTTTACCATATATTTGCTGTGTTAAGTTTTGGAATAGAGGTAGTGAAGGTGTTGTGCTTTATTGAATTTTAATTATATGTAACATTTTTATTAATTAAGTGTTGTTTACCTTTATTTAATTTAAATAATTATTTAAAAATTCTGGTAGGCCTATGTCAGGCTTTGAGTCAATCTTATGCATATAATACACATAAATAAACATAGCTTTATTCAAAAGGACGTGAAAAATTTAATTTTTCCTTCAAATAAATAAAGGATAGGTAAATTTGCAGTTAAAGAGTTTCGTTATATATATATATATATATATATAAATAATATATATAATATATATATATATATATATATATATATTATATATATATATATATTATTATATATATATATATATATATATATATGATATATAATAAATATATATAACTTTTGGCCTACCCTAAGTGTAAATCTTCAAGGTAGCGCCACTGATATATATAATATATATATATATATATATATATATAATATAATATATATAATATATATATATGATAATATATTAAATATATATATATATATATAATATATATGAGAAGTTTTTACAAATTAGGTTTATTTTGGTTAGGTTAGGTTATTAAGGTTAAGGATTAGGTTAGGGTTATTGTTAGGTTAGGTTTACGGTTAGGCATCTATGGTTGCGTTATGTGCTATGTTTAACCTTAATTTTAACGGTTAGGTTTTAACTGTTATGGTGAAATAACATCTTTCTCTTCTTAAAACAATTGTAGGCCTTTCCACTCATGTTATTAATTGTTGGTTTTTTGGGCTTTTATGAATGTTCTCCTGTTACTTTCATTATCATTTCATCACTACTCTCCTGCTCATTCTGGTAGCTAAAGCATTTTACCCCTGATACCTCTTTTTATACCTTCTATGAAACCATCCCCGGGAAAGTCGAACTTTTTCACCATTCGTCGTACTTCTTTTTTAAGACCGTTATCGCCGTTTTTGCAAATTTGGGCTTACGTCGAATAAGAAATGCTCACCCAGTTTTATCATAAATTTCGAGCGCATAAACGAACGTGATTTCACATAAAAAGAGTTGTTTTTTGTTTAACAAACATTTTGGAATCAGCTGTTGTGATGGACCCAAATATTTTTGGAATAAACACAAAATAAAAAAAAAATTTTTTTTTAAATTTTAAAAAATTTTTTTTTTTAAATGGTTTTATATTAAAAGGAATTGATCAACCATTGTGATAGGGGTTTATCGATTTGGAGAGAATTAAATTTAAAGCTAATTTTATTACATGAAACATTCATCAAACCGAACGGACTTATCACGCTGCCATCTTGTTTGTTTACATTTTTTCATAAGAACGGTGTTAATTCAGCAAGCACCGAGAAAATAACAACCCTTACAGGAATTAACGGGAAATTCGCTTACGTTAGGTGAGCATTTTTCAACCCAGATTTTTGCGCTGTTTTTGAAACAAAAACGAAAAATAAACTTGAGTAATGTTCTTA
>JABUQX010058911.1:0-70000 GCA_015478945.1 Trachelipus rathkii | reverse complement strand
CCCTCTCCTATGTTCAAAATAGTTATTAAATATATTCATTTTAAATGAGAATTAGGTTTAATATTATAACAATACAATCTATATAATTTTTTCAGAGATACAAAGTTTGTTTATATGTTATTTCAATAGATTAGAAATGAAGTGTAATAAATAATATATTTCTTTGTTAACAGCTATAATAACAAAAACAAATCTAAATATTATCTCCTCCTGATTTCTTATTGAATTTTCCACTCCATGGGTATAATATAGATCGTGTGACTTCTGTTTTAATTATATGCTGCTTTGCTTTATGTTTCAAATAATTTATAATTAAACAACTTTTTTGTTAAAGAATCACTTTTACTAAAGAAAAATAGCATAAATTTAGAGCCCTCAGAACTATTGAACTACTAGTAAGCCTAGTTAAGTGTTTACATTAGCCTTCTATATCTTTCAAATTTTAATTATTAACTCTATAAACTCAAAATATATTTTTTATTAATCTAGTCTACACTAAAGAAACAAAAGTTATATTGTAACATTGAAAGTATAGAGGCCTATCGAGACTATCCCAGTCAAACCAGAATAAATAGGTCCAATTGCGTAACATGCTCATTCTAAACCTATACAGCAACTTAAGACTTGCCAATATCTTATATACACCAACTAGGCTACTACCAAAAGTAAATACTATATAGCTAAGGTAAATGGTAACCACAATACAAGCTTGAATAATTTTGTTATAGTTACAACATGCAGTTTTACCTTGATAGCTAACTAAATAATTTGGCTTAGTCAAAATAAATTATATGATGCCATTCATATACCTATCCAATATTTTCTTTAATGTTGCAGGTGAGTCACACTCAGCAACCTCCTGCGGGAAATCATTGCAAAAATTAACAACCCTATTACTGAATGAATGTTTTCTTATATCAAGATGGCAGTAGTAATAAGTACGAGATAGGGAGTGCCACATTGCAGAAAGGGAGTGCCACATTGCAAATGTTGCAAAGCAACAGTTTGCAATGGTTTTGGCACGACATTCCCCAGCGGGCGTGACGGGTAGGCGCGGCGTGGACATATGGAGTCGTGCATTGATTTATAGTGGTAATATGTATCGTATGCGTGATGAATGAGTTAGATTATAGAGGATTGATGTTACTGCCATTCTGTACATGTCCTTAGAAGCGCCGTTCCCTGCTTTTCCGCTACTGAGGTACCTTACCCCCGTTTATATATTTACGTATGTGGTGCGCACCGGTATTGGTGTACGCAGATTCGAGATGGTATGGGTATGATGGACTGTCAAGTCATCACATTACACGAGATGTGATTATATACACACATACAGCATTTCACTAGGCACACATAATCGCATTTTTGAGGTTTTACAAGTTTAAATATCACCCACCATCTCTTTACCTCTACTCCTACCTGG
Source organism: Trachelipus rathkii (assembly GCA_015478945.1). Classification (NCBI taxonomy): domain Eukaryota; kingdom Metazoa; phylum Arthropoda; class Malacostraca; order Isopoda; family Trachelipodidae; genus Trachelipus; species Trachelipus rathkii. The sequence continues at coordinate 68,577 of JABUQX010058911.1, read as the reverse complement.
TGTCATTGCCCCTACCCCCCTTTATCTGTTGCCATGACTACATCATCTACTCTCTCTCGCCCACACACACACACACACACAAACTTGATTTCCGGCGCGCGCCCGTTTTTCTCCCCCGCCTCGACTTGGTCCCGCAGCCTTCGCGCACCGTGTCCCGCTTTCCGCCCTCCGCCACCGCCTCTGCCGCCGCCACCCCCGGTTTGGTATACTCGTTTCGTCTTTCGTTCGCATTGTCATTGAGGAGATGGGGGTTTTACTACTCCTTACTCCCCCCTCTCTTAGTTCACCCCCTTCCATCTTGTGATATATATAAAATTGGACGGGATGGAATCGAATCCCGTCCTTTCGGCTGCTTCATCACGGTGATCGCCAGGTAAGTATAGGACTTAACTGACCGTGCTAAAGCGGCCTTCCAGTCCTAATCTGAAATCATGTTTATATAGAAATTTGAGTTCAAATTGTGTATTAAAATATGAAATAAATGAATAAAAATTTTCCTTCCCATACATGCTTTGTGAGTTTCAAGGTGGATTAGTCTAATGAGGTTTGCGGTTAAAAGGGCTTAAATCGAAGAAAAGTTAATCCCTTTCAGTTCACGGTTAATTACATTTTCTCCGATATTCTGACCGATAAGATTACGCCCAGGGCTATGAAAGAAAGATAGTTTTCTTGACAATTAACTCTAGTTTTTGTATATTATATATAGTATATATTAGTATATTTTATATATATATATTATAATTATATTATATTATATAATACTATATATAGTATATATACATATAGATATATATATAGTATATATAGCTTATATTTTCATTATATATTTATATATATATATAGTATAATATATATATATATATATATATATATAATATATATATAATATATATATATATATATATATATATATATATAAATTATTACTGGCAGGTGATGTTATTATATATATATATTTACTAATATATATATATATATATATATATATATTATATATATTTATATATATATATATATATTATATATTATATATAGTATATATATATATATAGTATAATATATATATATAGAACATGCTCAGTTTATGCAAATTCATCTCCATCTTAAACAATTTTATTATTACAATTAATCATTCTATTCTATATATTTTTCCATTTGAATTGTTAATCACATAGTAATGAATACGATGTATTGTTGTCAGTTGCGAATTTTTGAGAGAGAGAGAAGAGAGAGAAGAGAGGAGAGGAGAGAGTAAGAGAGAGAGAGAGAGAGAGGAGAAGAGAGAGAGAGAGAGAGATGAGAGAGGAGAGAGAGAGAAGGAGAGGCTGAGAGAGAGAGAGAGAGAGAGGAGAGAGAGAGGAATGAGAGAGAGAGAAGAGAGAGGAGAGAGAGAGCTGTTCTTCTTCCTCTTTCGACCCATTTCCCTTGTTGGATCGGATTCAATGGCTTCTTGCTATCACATCATCAGCATAAATTCTCACGCATAAAAACAGCAGCCAATCGCAACAAAGGCAATCAACGAACAACAACAGCACAGCAGGCAACCAACAACAACAGCAGGCAACCAACAACAGACAACAAACAACACAACACTGCTCAGTGAACAACACAAACAGAGAAGAGAGACAACATAAGACTACTATTCACCCTCGCAAAAAAGCTTGAATGGTGAATTTTAAAGTCGTGGATTTTTTTTATTGCTTGATTTTTTTCCATTCTTCTTCTTTATTCCTCGTTTATTATTATTATTATTATTATTATTATTATTATTATTATTAATTATTATTATTATTATTATTATTATTTTATTATTATTATTATTATTTTTTTAACTCTCTTTGATGCACCACCCGTCCCTTTCAAGAATACTCTTTTTTCCCGAGAAGAGAGAGAGAGAGAGAGAGAGACGAGAGAAGAGAGAGAGAGAGAGAGAGAGGAGAGAGAGAGAGAGAAGAGAGAGAGAGAGAGAGATGTTCTTCTTCGATATTTTCCTTGTTGGACGATCCAACCTGCTTCTTCTCATCATCAAAAGGCCTCGATCGTCTAGTCTGCCTCTGTCACAAAGGCATCAACAACAAAACAACAACAGCAGCAAGCAACAACAACAGCAGCAACAATCAACTAACAACAACAACAACAGACACTGCCATGACACAAGACAAAAAGAACAAGCATGAAAGCTACTATACCCTCATAAAAGCGTATGAATGTGATTTAAAATCTGGACTATTTTTTTCCTTTTATTTTTCCACTGGGGTTCCTCTTCCTCTTTATTATTATTATTATTATTAATTATTATTATTATTATTATTATTATATTATTATTATTATTAAAATTATATTATTATTTATTTTATTATTATTATTTACTCTCTTTGATGCACCCGTCCCTTTCAGAATACTGCTTTTTCCCGAGAGTGAGGAGAGAGAGGAGGAGAGAGAGGAGAGAGAGAGAGAAGAGAGAGAGAGAGAGAGAGAGAGAGAGAGAGAGAAGAGAGAGAAGAGAGATGTTCTTCTTCGATCCATTTTCCTTGTGGAGCCGGATTATGCCTTCTTCTCCATCATCCACAACAATCACAGCAAAAACAAGCAGCAGTCACAAAAGGCATTAACAGACACAACAACAGCACAGCAACAGCAAAACATCAACAACAACAACAAGCCAAAACCATCTACAAGCCAATCGATCACAAACATAATCTTCTACATCAGAAACCGATGCCAGTAAAGCCTCGAGTTATTGCAAGCTGAATCCACACAGCAACAAACCCCGGCCCAAGGATCCTCATCTAAGCTGCAACCGACAGCAACAGCACACAAACAACAACATTAACAACACAACAACAGACAAACAGTCTAGCCTCACGGACATCAAGACAAAAGACAACATGAAAGCTACTATCACGCCACAAAAAGCTAATGAATGTGATTTAAATTGGACTTTTTTTTTATCGAAGCATTTCTTCGATTTCGCGCCTCTCCTCTTATTATTATTATTATTATTATTATATTATTATTATTATTATTATTATTATGTTATTTATTATTATTATTATATATTCTTATTATTATTATTATTTTTTGAACTGCCTCTGATGCACCCATCCCTTTCAAGAATACTCTTTTTTCCGAGAGTGAGAGAGACGAGAGAGAAGAGAGAAGAGAGAGAGCAGAGAGAGAAGAGAGAGAGAGAGAGAGGGGAGAGAGAGAGAGAGAGAGAGAGAGAGAGGAGAGAGAGAGGAGGAGAGAGGAGAGAGAGAAGGACGAAGGTATGGAAGTGTCTCGTGAAAAGTCTCTACCCCTGTAGGACGTCGCGCCTTGAGGATATTTGTGCCTCATATTCGAGCAGAAAACCAAAACAACAAATACCAGGAGTCACCTCATTAACCGTCTCGGTACATCATGTGTCCGACGTTAGATGAAGTAGGCTATGGATATGGAAAGAATTAGACAAGTCAGTCTTCACTCGTTGACATTGTTTATAATTTCCGTCAGTGATAAAGTACACATATCAACAGCTCTATTATTTATACCCAGGTATGAGAGTGAAACCATCATTGTGAAAATAGTTTTTTGGTATTAGTGTTATACTATATATATTATTATATAATATGTATATATAATTAATATATATTATATATGATATATATATATATGGTATGTATATTAATTTATATATGATATATATATATATAGTATATATTATATATATTATATATTATTGATGTAGTTATTACCAAAACTTAGATAATACGCGTAAAGGAAGAATTAGATATTATATATATTATATAATTATATATATAGTATACTATATATTCTATATATATGTATTATATAGGTATATATATATATATATATAATATTAATGATAGTATAACTATATATATATATATGATAGTAATGATATATATATATATAGTATATACTATATATAATATATTACCTGTTGTTTAAAATAGACTAGTTAGAAATAAATATTGATAGTAGAATAATATATATATATATATATGTAGATATATAGATATATTGAGTATGATATATATAGCTATATATATCGTATATATGATATAGATGTATATATATATATATATATATAGTAGAATAGTAATCAGCGAGAATACATGAATTAGAATATTTTTATTGCCTTTCTGACATGGCGGTGAAACATGTGCTATATATAGTATTAAAGGTGTATATATATATAATGATAATATATATATATTTTATATATATATGATATATATATAATATATATATATATATAATGTATATTAGTATTATATATATATATATATATTATATATATATCATATATATATATATATATATTATATAATAGTATATTATTATAATATTATATAATATAATATTATAATATATATATATATGATATATATAGGGTAATATATATATATATACGTAGTTGGTATTGACGTCAAAGTATATAAATATTTATATGTAGTATAGGGTATGCTAAGCTCAACGATAAATATGTGTGCAGGTAGGAATACCACTGAATTATAGCCTAATATTTTTATTGGCCTTTCTGACCATTGACGTAGAACATGGATGTATGAATATATAGTATACATATATATAGTATATATATATAGTATATATATATATATAATATATTTATATAGTATATATATGTAGTATATGAGATCAGTATATATTGACGGTTTAAAATAATTAGTTAGTAAAATAAAAAAATATAAAATAAAATATATATATATTAATTTTTATATATATATATATATAGTTAGTGATATATAGTAATTATATTAAATCCTTTCAAGAGGCTACAAGGTACCCAGGCCGTTGTCGTTGTTATGTATATTATCACAGGCATTAAGTTAATTATCAAATTATTATAATTTTATTGTGTTATTATTATTAATTATTATTTTATTCAATTATTATCGTATCATTATTATTATTATTTTTTCATTTAATACTTGTAGAATAACACTTGACACCTCGACGTAGTTTTGAAGGCCTGTAATCGCTGGTCCGGAGACGTAAGAGAAAATCTCACTAGCTGTAATGTTCAAAGCTTATGAGGTTTCGGATACGTACTAGACGACATTCTCGGCCGTTCCAAGAGGAGTTGTAAAGCGCTGAGCTATGTGGCGATAGCGTTCAAGCAAGCCGAAGACGCTAATCGTTTCTCGGGTTGAAGCCGGAATTCTATCTTTAAATAATGCATCATGTAAAAAGACGATGCGCAGATATTCAGCCAGGGTCCCTCGAGTTCAATAACCATTTTCGATTCTACGGTTTGAAGACTCTGTATTCATCTTACAAAGACTCGTGTCTCGTCTTTCCAAAACGCTGAAGGAGTGGATGGGATGGTGAAAACATCAGACGTCTACGGCCTAACGAACACCTACAGTCGATTTGTGGAACGTTTGTTGTGTAACGAATGCACGAGCGTAGTCCGCCGAGGATCGTCGCAGTCCACCCCCGGCGACAGGTAATCCCCATTCATTAGTTAAACTGTAGTTTGATATCCTCCTGGTGCACTCCCAGCTTCGGAAACCGTATCCGATGAATATATGAGTATTGGGCAAGGATGTGAAGCACGAGGTTTATTACGATGGCTGCTTAGATGGGTGGCGTGGCGTGGTTGACGTAGCATTTCCGCCTGATGGTGTTTTCCATTTCTATCATGTGAAGCGTTTCGTAACATGCGAGGGTTAGGATGTACCTCGGTGACGCTGCCAGACACACTGAATGTTCCTTGGAGAATCAACGTTTTATATATACTGAAGCAGGTAAGGACCAATTTAGATGGGGACTGCAACTGGAACGTGAGCACTTTGAGGTTCACATCTTTTCATAACTGGAGACTAAACTGGGGAAAGTTCAATGATGGTGATGCGTCAAGAGATGCCACTCTTATACATCTCAGCTGAAAGGGCGTGTAAATGTTTAAGCCTATCATGACGTTTTGCCAGGGGCTGAATGGGAGGAGCGCTGTCTACACCTATCATGGTGTAATGTGATGGGATGTGGGGGCGGAGTGTTGTCTAGGCCTATACCCGCCTCAGTAGACATTGTAGCTATATCAAAAATAGGATGAATGCCGTTTAGGCTTAGTAACACAGGCCTAAGGACAAACGGAATTCATACTGTAGCCTTGAGAACTATAACGTTTATTACACCCACCCGCAGCGAATCACCATGCGATTTCCTGATTTTATCGACTCTCAAAGATACGAAAAAGGTATACCTCTTACAGAGCTATAGCCTTGAGGGTTAAGCTTATGGTCAAAGGTACAGTTTTGTGGGCTATAAATGTAACTAGGTCAGCTAAGCCTCTAGGGCTATCCTGAAAACCACGTCCCAGACACATTCCATAACGGATCGAACCTGATAAGACAGGTAACCGAAACTCGCCTTGAAACCCATATAGGATCCAGGACATTCCTGGTGATAGCCAAATGGTAAACCGTTTCATGACTTTTAAAACTTTCCATGTGTGGAATAGCCAGTCTCAGTTCGACATTTTTTGTGGAAGGTCGTTAAGGTCTGCGTAGTGTGCATTATACAAGGCAAGGAACAAGCATTAGTGAGTATAATAAATAAAAAATATTTAATTAATAATTTCGTATAATAATTAATAATTTATGAATAATAATAATAATATCTAATAATAATAATAATAATAATATAATATGAATAATAATAATAAAATGGCGTGTTTACATAATTCCAGTGGTTAAATAATAATACTAATAATAATAATAATAATAATAATAATAATATATAATAAATATAATAATATAATAATAACAGAATCAATAATAATATCTGACGTTTAGTTAATAATAAAATGAATAATAATATCGCATTTACAACGTAGAGGATGAAATAAAAATATACTATATTATATATATATAATATAATATATATATATATGATGTATATATATATATATATATAATATATATATATATATAATTATATAATATATATTATACTAAGTATATATATATGAATATATATAATATTATATATTATATAATATACTATATATATATATTCAGGTATTTTGAAGTAATACAGTGAGAAAAAAAAAATTCAACATGGCAACCATACAGAACCTCTGTCTCAACTTCGATCTGGCCTCGATCATGAAGCTTTTGGCGGTGAGCATAAAATTTATTTAAAATATCCATAAAAATATTTTATTTCGTTCTGAACCAGTGATGACTTAACTACTTAATGTTAGTGTTGGTTATATGCTGTAAAATATTTGAAGTAATAATTTTATTAAAATGGAATTTACTTGAATATTCCAGATAAGACCATTCCACTCGATAATGCCCGAGGGTACCAGTGGAGGTCGAAGTTATGATAGAAACGCAGGTAATCAAGCGACTGCTGTTGTGCGAATGTCCAATCGTCGTATTTTAACTGCTCGTAGACGCTCACGTGAAAGAGGTGATTCATCGAGTGTTTAGCGATGAATGATAATGAAAGGAATCTTCATTGAGGCTGTGGTGAATGTCAACTGCGGAAGGTGAAAAGACGCAGCGGGTGGGAAGAGAGATCGTGGACTCTGTTTACAAATGGGCAAGGTAAGCTTCTATAACCGTTTAAACTTACATACTGTTTACATATATATATATATAGTTTTATATATATATATATATATATATTATATATATATATATATTATATTATATATATATATATATATATATATAATATATAATATAATATGATATTTATATATGATATATATATATTATATCATATAATACGCTCGTTCAAGCTTTAGACAGAGCACACGTCGGCAAGACGAAAGTTACGAAACATACTATGTTTCCAATGATCGACGAAGACGAAACTCCGAATCCGATCTCGTTAAAGCGGTAATGGACGCCGAGAGGGTTTCAGTTATGAGACATGATGACTTCAGTGATGATGACGAAGACGGTCTCGTGGATCTCGTGTTGGCTCAAGAGAGAGCTCACAGCAGCGGCGTTAGTGCAGGGATTGACCCACAAATCCTCCGGCCGTATGGTGAGTTTCTAAACACTGTTTTATTTCAATACTCAGTTTGTAAATATATATCATATAATATATATATAATATAATAAGTATATAGTATATATATATTCAGTATATATATATATAGTATAGTATATATATATAGATATATATATTCATATATATATATATATTATATAGTATATATTATATTAATAATATATATATATAATTATATATTAGTATAGTAATATACCGTCTCTCTAAACAGCGTGCAAGAGCTTCCGAAAACCTAGACAGGCTATTATTGAAATATAATTGTCTGAAGTGCGATGATATTTTCTTGCGCTGGCAGTCTTGGCTCTGGAAAGAAAATTAGGTATGAATCGCGAGATGTCTACCACCCTCATGGAATCAAAAGCCAAGGTAAGACTGCATTGACACTTGAATTATTATAGCCATCGAACTATGACTGTATTATTAATGTAAGGTTGTAATATTAATGTAAGGATGTAATATTAAAGCACAATTTCACCAAATACACACACACCACACACACAGCACACACACACACACAGCCTACACACACACACACACAACACCACACACACACACCCACACGACACACACGACACACCTGTATATCTATATATATATAGTATATATTCTATATATATATATATATATATATATATATAGTATATATATTATATATATATATAAATATTCTATATATATATAGTTTATATATATATCATTCTCGCTTAACAGAAGGCTGTCTTTGGAGATGATACATGGCTCAGCGATGCTGAAATTCTAAGAGCCACCACGACACACGAGGAGGCTTGTGGCTCTACAGGAACTCACCCACGTAAACGGCGCGCTGTTGATGTAGAAGGCAACCCTGTTCCTATGTCGGGAGGTGGGATTAGTGGAGACCGCGATGGTGATGTAGAGATGCGTGATAGTCGTTTGCCTTGTAAAAATGAACGTCCTCATCGGAGTAATGCAAGGCGTGATGAAGATTCACCTTCAGGCGATGATGCATCCCCTGCCCCTTCCTCCTCTCTACTGGGAAAGAATATTCCCTACCGAACTCGAGGTGAGTTACAGATATGTTTTCGCATATGTGTGTGAAATACTTATTATTATTATTATATTATTATTATTATTATTATTATTATTATTATTATTATTATCTATTATTATTACATTTATTATTACTACTCTATTATTTGCTAGAAACATTATTTATATTAATTATTATTATATTATTATTATTACATTATTATTATTAAAATACTTAATTCTCTCTCTCTCTCTCTCTCTCTCTCTCTCATCCTCTTCTCTCTCTCTCTCTCTCATCTCCTTCTGCTCTCTCTCTCTCTCTCTCCTCTGTCGTCTACAGAGTGTGAGGACATCCGAGCCTATAAAAAGTAGCCGTTCAGGTCGAGCTGTTGATGATGGTGCTGTAGCAGGGCCTTCAAGGGAGCCTGAACCTCGCCCATTCACTGCAGATTTGCTTAATGTCACTAGCATCGCATCTTACGAGAGATTTCAGAAATATCGACAGCACATGAAGACGCTAACAGGTTAGATTAACTGAGCAGGGCGTGTTCAGGAATGGGAGGATATTATGATTTTCTTAGGCGGTAATACAAGTGTTATAGCATTCTTAGCGATCCGTGAGTAACCAGCCAGCAGTATGGGGTGCGGGTTGTTCGGTTTCACATTCCAGGGCAGAATAAAACGAGATATTTCGTTCGCGATCCCCTACGTACTGATGGAGTACCTGAAATCTAGCCAGATATGCTAGCTGAACCGTCTTGTTCAAGGCGTTCCCAGTCCGTGGTGAAAGCACCTGTTTAACCCAGTTCGACTGTAGAGGTGCAAGCTATTGCGTAGCGGACAGGTAATGGACCGTATCGTGCCTTCATCCAGAAATTTATAAGGGATCGCATTAATAAGGGTCCAACCCCGTACAGAACAATGAAGACATAACCGCTAAAAGCAGTATCGATGTGGATACCAGAGCCATGAGGCGGCCTGTGCACAAACTGCATACTCTGCCACAGTGTCCGCCGCCTGGTAGCAACTTATGCCCCCCACCATAAGGTGATTTCACACCTGTCCAGTCCCTACTACACTTAAGGGGAAAGGAATTGCGCTCTGAGTGCAGGCTGGAATACTGAAAGACCCCATGATTTTCCTGAACATTTTGCGAAGGATAGAAAAAATATTTGAAATGCGATATTCGTTCTTGTGCATAATACTGTATCATCACCTCCTAGAGATAGTTTTTAAACCGCATGAACTGGATAGAAGTCTTCCCTTATATATAATAGGATATGATAAAGTTAATACCCATTACTACTACCCGTTCCCGAAAGATACCATCAAACTCGCTATAGGCAGTATAGATGCGACATTAATTAAAGGTGCCATTCTCTGTAATCTCTGCTACAGCTTCACGGACAATATAACTAGGCATTTAAGGGATGAATGCACGGAATATAGATGCACCCAGTGTTTAACCTACAAGTGTAAAGGGAAACCTGACGCTAACGCGAAACTTCCACACTGCAATGATTGTAACAGGGACTTCTACAATGGTGAATGTTTCAATCTCCATAAAGAACGTACTTGCAAGAAACTCAAAGTGTGCACCCCCCTTTGCGATGAGATAATGTTGGCTGACAAGAAAGGCAATCACCAACATGACTGTGCACATATCCATTGCAGTGTATGCAATGAAAAGTATGGTGCAAACGGAGATAATCATGAATGTTACATGAAGAAGATCAAGATTCCCACTGATAAGGCATTGAAGAAGAAACAGGTGTTCACCTTTTATTACGACATTGAAACATACAACAATAATCAACGTATAGATGGTAATAATCGAACTGCCACAGACATGCTGCCATACCTTCTAGTGAGCATGCTAGTGTGTTATGAATGTGGCGAGAAAGATCTCGGAAATGATCAGTGCGGTAAGTGTGGAACCAAGCGGATGGAGATCTTTAATCTGAATTTAGAAGCTGAAGGAGATCATCAGAGATGCCCTGTAGATCAGTTCATCAACTACCTCTTCAAGTTCTCCGAGTCACACAGGAAAGCTAAAATAGTAGTTGCAGCGCACAACGGCGGGAAGTTTGATACACAGTTCGTGTATAGCAAACTGCTTGCCCGACCTGGAGCTGACATCATCTCTTCCAATCCTGTGAAGAGAGGCACCAAAATCATAACGCTAACTGCTAATCGTAACATTTATTTCAAAGATACCTTACTGTTCATGCCTTGTGCATTAAAGAAGTTACCTAAATGCATGGATCTTGAAGGTAGTGTGGCTAAGGGGTTCTTCCCTTACAGATTCCTGACTGCGGACACCCTGAATTATAAGGACCGAATCCCCGGAAGAGAAATGTTTGAAGTAGACCGCATGAGCGAGAACGAGAAGGACGAATTTGAACAATGGTATGATAACTTTAAAAATAAAGAGTATGACATCAAAGCCGAATGTACCACTTACTGTGTTCAGGATGTGAACATTTTACGCAGTAGTTTTGAAAAGTTCAGAGGTATATTCCTACGGGATTATAAAATTGATTGTCTTGATGAATGTGCAACCATAGCGTCCTTATGTTTTACGATCTTTAAGATGTGGTTCATGCCTGAGAAGTCACTTGCCCATATTGGCCGCGCAGATGAAGGAAATTACTCGTTCGATGGGATTAAATGGCTAAACTTTATGGAATTGTACACAGGGCGTCGAATTGAACATGCTAGGAATGGAGGTGAGCGAAAATTCAAAATAAAGAACAGATTCCTCAAACCTGATGGTTATCTCGAAGTACCTGTTGAAGAATACGTCCCCATTAACGGCGACGCCTTCGTTACTCAAAAACATATTAACGTTAATGAGCAGATGATTAAGCTGAATGATAGGAGGGGGCGCCCAAGACCCGGCACCCCTATGAAGAAAGTTGTCTTCCTCTTCCATGGGTGTATATGGCATGGACATCAGGCATGTGATAGTGCTCTGACAAAGATTGGTGAGGTCTCCAGCCTCGACCGTTACACTGCTACCATGCAGCAGGAGAGCGATTATAAGAATGCAGGGTTCGAGGTTGTGAGGGTGTGGGGTTGTGAATGGAATAAGATGAAGCAGGACTGTGAAGCTACCATCGTGAACGAAAATAATGAGACACGAACTGAAAACTTAGGTGCATATGTACAAGCACAGGGCAATGAAATGGCAAACGAGCGTTTGGTTGTGGGAGACGCTCTATATGGCGGGCGCACTGAGCCGTTCGTGTATTACTATCCTCCTACGGAAGGGGTGAAACTCCACTACCTCGATTTCACCTCTCTTTACCCCTATGTACAAAAAACTAAATCGTTTCCTGCAGGGTTACCCACGAAACTCACAGGACGTGAGTTGCCTTCGATTAACGATTTCGTCAAAGATATTAACACCACATACTTTGGCCTATCATACGTAAGCATACTGCCTCCTACGGATCTGTACACACCTGTTTTGCCCGGACGTTATGATGACCGACTCATCTTCACACTGTGTCGCACATGTAGTGAATCTGGTTATGAAGGTAAATGCCGACACACTGATAACCAGCGGATGCTTAAGGGTGTCTACTGCAGTCCCGAATTAGAACTTGCTCTGCTGAAGGGATATAAAATCAAGAAACTTTACGAAGTCTGGCAATTCAAGAAGTCTGATAATATATTCAGCAAATATGTGGAAACCTTCATGAAGTGGAAGACTGAAGCTTCGGGTCTTCCTGATGGTGTGGCATCTAAGTCATCACCTGAATTTCGCCAGTTCTTAGCGGATTTCAAGAGAATCGAAGGCGTCATTTTAAATCCTGATAACATCAAGCCTAACCCGTGCATGCGATACATAGCTAAACTCTTCCTGAACTCTCTTTGGGGGAAGCTAGCCCAACGGGTGCCACGTAATGAGGATATTCTCTGCTCAAGCTACGAGCAAGTTTGGGAGCTGATGAATAGAGCCGACCTGGAGATACGTAATATCATTGTAGCGGGAGATCACCATATTGTAGAGGTGACACATACCGACTACGCAAATCGGACGGCTAAAGCCACAATGTTGCTGTAGCTGGCATTCACCACATGCTATGGCACGTATGGATTGTAATGGACTTCTAGACTCGTGTGGACAGAGGTTCTCATACTGCGATACGCACAGCTGTGTCCTTATAGCCAGAGAAAAAGAGAAAAAGATTATCGTTCAGCCTACCGGGTTAAGTTACTCGGAAGACGCTTACACGATGAGTTGAGGGCGCTAATGTAAACAGGCTGACAGCTTCTGTGTACAGGACCGAAAGTCGTATGCCATAGGCGGCTTGAAGAAAGAGAGATGGGGACCTTTTCGTTATATACTAAAAAGCAAAAGGATTAAAAGCTGAATAGGGAAGCGTGAGAAATATTAGCTTCGCGGGCATGAACAAAATAAGTATGAGATAAGATGGTGAAGGATGTTAGAGAACGACTAAGGACCGTGGACTGGAATGGTCTGAGAACCGATGATAACGAGTATTACAATCAGATTAAAGACAACGATTGCAACAGCCAAGAGCCATTTCACAGTTGACGGAACCTGCTGCGGAGGGAGGCACGTCTGCATGTGAGAGATGTCAAATCAGCTGACGATTCGCACTTCCCTGCACGGTTGTCAGGCTAGCGAGCAGCGTACAGGAAAGTGAAGAGTCCTTGATTGAGGATAAGAGCTAGCAATGTAGGGGAAGTTACACTGCTGAATTCCATCAAGAGGTTCAGGCACACCTCAAACAAGCGCAACCTCATTCTCGGGAGTGCTCGAACCATCGCGCAAGGTTATCGAGGCGTGTTACACTCCATGTATATTTTATATATATACTATATATTGTATATAGTGTATTATATAGTATATTAACCTTGTGTATATTAATATAATATATAGTATAATATATAGAGTATATATAATATAGTTAGTATACGCCGTATATGTAATAGGTATTATATAGTATATAAGATTTATCCCTTTTATGCCAAATGCATTAATTAAAATTATTATTTTTCAATTCATGTCTGCTACTATTAATAAAAAATAATTTTCAGTACGTACTTCATATATACGTATATATAAGTATTAATAGTTGTATTATATAATATATGATGTATAGGTATATAATATAGTAGTAACGTTACGAGTGATCTATTATATAATGTATGTATTCGTTGTTATTATAGTCTAATATAGTATAGTGATAGGTACGTATGAGTATAATAGTAAATCGGTCATGAGTATATTGTATAGATATATATATATAGATATATTTTAGTCTTTCATGCAAATACATTTCACATTAACCATTTATGTATATTTATGTTCAAATTTTCTTGGTGTTTTTCCCCCCCCTGGCCATTTTTAATAAAAATTATTTCATACTACTCTTTCCTTTTCCGACCATTTTATTTTATTTTAAAATAAAAAGCTTGAAATAATTTAGTTGACTTAGCTTGAAAAACGTAAAACAGTAATAGATATATATATATTATAATAATAATAAATAATAATAAATAAATAGATTAATAATAATAATAAGTAATAATGATATTAAAATGTGTTGTGTGTGTGTGTGTGTGTGTGGTGTGTGTGGTGTGTGTGTGTGTGTGGGTGTGTTGTGTGTGTGTGTTGTGTGTGTGTGTGTGTGGTGTGTGTGTGTGTGTGTGTGTGGTGTGGTGGTGTGGTGTGTGTGGTGTGTGTGTTGTGTGTGTGTGTGTGGTGTTGTGTGTGCTATAATACTGCCTACATGCGACTCTGGTTCATCACTTTCCTAGCTTTTGTGGGTGATGGTAGCTTTCAGTGGTCTGTTCTGTTTGCGATCTTGTGTCATGAAGCGTGTCTGTTGTTGTTGGTTTGTTGATCGTTGTTGACGTGTACGACGCTGTATTGGTTCTCTGTTGGTTGTTGTTGCCTGCTGTTGTTAGTTGTTTGTTGTGTTAAGTGCTTTATGAACTTGGCTGCTGGTCGTTATTTGCTGTGGATATTGTGTGATGAAGAGAAAAAAAAAAAGATGAAGAGAAGAGAATTAAATAAATATATATATATATATATATATTATATAAGTTACTATATATATATATATATATAATATATATATATATAGTAATATACATATATATATATTATATATATATATATTATATATAGATTATATTTATATATTATAGTAGTATGCTACTATATATATGATAATATAATTAGCATAGAGTTTAATTTGGTCAGCAGGAATCTATCTTTCTTTCATAGCCCTGGGCGTAATCTTATCGGTCAGAATATCGGAGAAAATGTAATTAACCGTGAACTGAAAGGGATTAACTTTTCTTCGATTTAAGCTCTTTTAACCGCAAACCTCATTAGACTAATCCACCTTGAAACTCTCAAAGCATGTATGGGAATGAAAATTTTTATTCATTTATTTCATATTTTAATACACATTTTGAACTCAAATTTCTATATAAACATGATTTCAGATTAGGACTGGAAGGCCGCCTCAGCACGGTCAGATAAGTCCTATACTTACCTGGCGATCACCGTGCTCGAGCAGCCGAAAGGACGGGATTCGAGTCCATCCCGTCCAATTTTATATATATCACAAGAGGGGGGGTGAGCTGGGCGGGGGGGGGTAAGGAGTAGTAAAACCCCATCTCCTCAATGACGATGCGAACGAAAGACGAAACGAGTATACCCAAACCGGGGGTGGCGGCGGCAGAGGCGGTGGCGGAGGGCGGAAAGCCGGGACAGGAGACGGTGGGCGAAGGCTGCGGGACCGGAAGTCGGATGGCGGGGAGATAAAAGCGCGGCGCGCGCGGGAAATCAAGTGGTGGTGTGGTGTGTGTAGTGTGTGGGCGGGTTGTTAACGTTACGCTATGTTCGTAGGAGCGGCGGAGCGATAGATGATGTGTCCATTTTAGGTCAGGCAGATTGTAAATGGGGGGTAGGGGCATCCATGTGACAACTAACTAAGACAAGGTAGTGGGTAAGAGGTTCGGGTTGGGGGAGAAAAAAGGGGGTAGGGGTAACGTGTTATGTGTGTGCGTCGGATATGTGTATTGTATGTTGTAAAATCACATCTGCGTGTATGTTTGAGTGACTGCGTCATCAACATACACTCCGAGATGTGCGCACCTACGGTGCGCACACATACGTAAATATATAAAGGGGGGTAGGGGAAAAAGGGGGGTAGGGGTAAGGTAAATAATAATAATAATTTATACACGTGACATAAATTACATATTACAAACTTAAAAAAATACAGAATCTATTAGTCGTGCTACGCGCGCTGGATCTCGTGCAACATTGCAAATTAGTTGCATCGTTGCCAGATCATGGTTGCAATGGGCACTCCCTTTCTGGCAATGTGGCCACTCCTATCTCGTACTTATTACTACTGATGGCATGCCCTCTTCCTAATTTTCTTATAGTGTCCCCTGGTCTCCCGTCTGTGATCTACTATAAAGAATTTATTGGTTTTAGTATTATTGAGAGATATGGTAAATATTTTGTAGACTTGTATCACGACCCCTCTAAGAAGTCTTTCTACAGAAAATATTCCCAACTCCTTGAGCCTCTCCTCATAGCTCTTACTCTCAAACCCAAAATTTATCCCTGCTGCTCTACTTGCTGCTCTACGTTGCACTCTCTCCATCAATAACTATGTCTTTCATTAAATAAGGGGCTCAAACCTTTGAACAATACTCTAATACTACTAACTTAACTCTTGCAACTGACTTATAACTTGCTTGATCTTGTAAACGACATTGTGATCTATTATTAATATAGAAATGCAAATAATTTTAAATATTGAAAAAACTTTAACCAAAAAAAAAAAACTATTTGACATTAATTTTTTAAACCCTGGCAACACATGTCAAAATCCCACGAGTTACTGGGCCTATGATACAGCAAACTACACCGAAAATAAATTTAAAAAAATATGAAACTAAAAGAATGTTGTGTATCAATATGTAGATTGCTATGCAGTATGCAATAATAATGTAATAATAATTTCATAGATATATATATATATATATAAAATTATATTATATTACTTATATATATATCATATATATATATATATCTATATATAATAATATATATAAGTATATATAGTATATATTATATATAGTAGTATATATATATAATATATAAATATATATATATATAAAATTTTATTTTACTTTCTTATTTAATACTTCTATTGAAGTTAAATTACTTAAGTGATTAAATGTAAATGGCATCATTAATTTTAAAACAAATAATCAAAATAAATAAATAAATAAATTAAAAAAAAAAAAAATCGTGATTTAAAAATCAAGTAAAAAATCAGTTGATGATATAAATCATTTCATTTCATATTTTTCGTGTCTGTCAACCCTGCTTTGTCAAATCATTAATGGACTCCTTATGTTTCGTATGCAAGTGAAAATTTTTCTTTATAACTTCTTGAATCTTGTAATATCATATCTGAGTATCAAAACTGAGAGTCATTATTTTGAGTTTCTATTTGATTTATCGCATTACCAAGAACTAATTCATTTAGTACTATGTGAATTTCCCCATGGGTTTGTTTGTTTTTTTCACTTTATATTTTCTTAAAGAATTTTTCTTTGAATTACTATGAATCCTGATTCAACTTTTAATTAAAATTACATAAAATTGGATCACACTACGAAATTTAGATGAAAATGATAACTCGCGTTGCAAAAACTTCTATTCCGTATGATTTCAATATAAAATAATGTCCAAAATTTTCGGTTTTTAGATATATAAAAAAAAAATTAATATTACGACTCACATTTTCATTTAAAACTGCTATTCGTTTATTATTATTATTTCTTTTATATATATATATATATATAATATATATATATATATATATTATATATATTATTATTATATATATATATAGCTAGTATAGTATTATATATATATATTATATATTATATAATATAGGGACCTGTTATGTTTTATAAAACTGTTCAAAAACGAACATTTTTTTTTGTTTGTTTTAATAATATTCTAGTATATGATCCCTAACACGTCAATTTAAGCGGCGTGACCCGACAATGATTTCAAAAATATAATAGGACCAGTTATCGTTTTTAACGACTGCTTCAGTTTTAATTTTTTTTTTTTTTTTTTTAACTAAAGGATACCCAAAGGGTAAACGCGTAAAGAATGGCAAAGGAGTGGGGTCTCTCGCCTTGCCGGGGGAACGACCGGGGTAGGAACTATTTCCCCCCCTCCGGGGAGGGTCTCATCGGACCCCCGCTCTTTGGGTAATTTGGGTGTCGCGGGGGCCCCCTGTCACCCCCCCCCCCCGGGGTATGGAAAACGTCCCCCCCCCTCTGTCCCCCGTCGGCTCGAGCCCCCTAATTTTTTTTTTTATTTTTTTTTTTTTTTTATTTTTTTTTTTTTTTTTTATTTTACATTTTTGTAATACATCTTTAAACGCTATTCCAAATTTTTAATTGGTTTTTCTGTAAGTGTCGTACTTTTTCGAGATATTTCATTTATGCAAAAATTTTTTTTTTGTTTTTTGTTTTTTTTTACATTTTTGTAATAAGCTTTATACGCTTATATTCAAAATATGTAATTGGTTTTTTTTAGTAAGTATCGTACTTTTCGAGATATTTCATTTTTTTAAAATTTTATTTATATAAATGCTATTTTTAAATAATTATTTAAAATATTTCGAACTTTTGAATCATGTTAATCACCACTGAAATTCATTGTTAGTATCATATACTAGCAATATGTTAAAAAAAAACAACAAAAAAAATAAAAACTGACGGAGTCTTAAAACATAACAGGGCCTATATAGTATATATATATATATATATATATATATATATTACTATAATAATATATATATTATATATATATATGAATATTATATATATATATATATTAATATATATATATATATATATATATATAGTATATATAATTATAATATAGATATTAATATATATATATATATATATATATATATATATAGTATATATAATATATAAAGAGTATTAAAACATAAAATATATTTATATATATATATATATATTGAGTCAATGTACAGGACCCACCACGGCTCACAAAGAAACGACCACACTGGGTTGAATAGTCAACTCCATGGGTGAGTCCTGGCCTATACTTATACTTATTTTAAATGTCAAGGAAAATTTGAATGGCGAAATGAATATTAAGTCAAAAATAAAAAAAAAGCTAAATAAAATATATCCTTACATTATTAATAGTCCTAATATTACATAACAAAATTAAATATTGTAAAGAATATTCAGTTCTTGAAGATATAAGAAAATGGAGTCACTGCTAAAGTGTGGAAGATTCAGATAAGATATGGGATAATCTTTTAGGTGTTATGGACCATAAAGTAGGAAAATGACGACTGCGAATGGGGGGGGGGGGTTCAGTTGGGAACAATCAATGAAGATATGGCGAACAGATTTCGGGGTATGGCGACGGAAAAAATTTCCAAATGGGAGAATGATCCCGTGACATACAGTGACTGTGAGTGATATTGGTGTAGCCAATACGGAGTCGTGCAAGTATCACCTCGTGTAAGCGCCTTCGCCGGTTAGAGGAGGACGACTCACCAACACTCGCCTTTATATTTCTAAGTTTCGCTCCCCTCTGATCATTCGTTCAGAACTCATGAAAATAAGATCGAAAGCAAGATAGAAATCAGTTGATAGGAAGCGGCCTTGTCGAGTAGCATCCGGGAAGTACCTAAACAGCTCCAAAAAGAAGAGACGGTCATTTTGGCCCCTCTATCGGCGATTTCATTGTCAGTTACCCCTATATGAGATGGGTCCAACATGGAATGATTTGTTTTTTTAAGGGAGTGGAGCAGCCGAAGAAGATTGTTGTACAGCGGATTACCAATTGTGTTTTTTAGAATAAGGGGTTTTTATAGGACTCTCTGGAAGCGCTCCCTCTGGAGCTCGAAATCTGAATTCAATATGACCCTAGTAACAGGCCAGCTGTATGGTTTAAATTAAGGAATATAATTTCGAGAGAAATGGGCAATCATTATAGCATTAATTCTGGGTCTTCTGCCGTAAAAAATTGAAGCATGAGGGGAAGGGTATGGGAGAGGTGTGGCAGTCAGGACGAAAGACAGCAGACGGCACCACATTCGACCCGCTGTCCCTGTTTAGAACCGTCAGGAAACACTGGGGAAAATTCACCGTGGACTACGGAATGAGAGGAATGATGCCTTTAACAAGGCAGCAAGGTGTCTAGATTTGGAGAGAGAGGGCAGGGCCAAGCAAATGGTGGGAGCAAGGAATAGCCAATCGTAAGAGGAAGGCAGCACCTTTTGCAAATGATATTTAAGGAAATTAAGGATGGTTATGAAATGGTGTGTGCTTGCAGAACTTGGGTAGGCAGAGGAATGAGTAGTAATTCTAGCACGGGCAGCAATCCTAACTGCCGGATCAGTGTCAGAGAAAACGGTATTGGGGTTTGAAAGCAAAAATAACTTGTGCATATGATGTATTCTCTTCGAAGCTTCAGGTGCTGTGATAACGCCAGCTGGAGTTAGATTTTAACATTGGGATTGATACAAAGTCATTTAAAGCTATTAGGTTTTAATGATCACTGCCGTATAAATAATTAATCAAAGCTAGACCAGGTAAAGTGATCCATAAGGGAATGGAAGCAAAGGGAAATATCCATACAGGAAGAAGTTTGTATCTAAACGTTCATATGTAGGGAGACTTGTGTTAAGGCATCTCAAGGAAAAGTTGGTTAGAAAATCTACAAGGATCTTGGACTTAGACGAAGTGACAGAGTGGCCAAATAAAGGGTGGCGGAGGTTGAAGTCTCCTAGTATAACAAGCGGAGCAGGGAACTGCTTAAAAAGATCAGCTAAGTCGACCTTAGTAAATTAGGTACTTGGAGCCAAGTAGATCGAGCAGACATTAAGGTAGATGGTCAAATCAATTCGTGCTGCTACTGCATGAAGTTTAGTTTGAAGAGGGACTGGAAAATAGGGGAAAGATTTATGAATGACTTTTTCTGCACCTTCCCTATCATTGTCACCTCTTTCTATAGAGGTTAGATTTATATTCGAACTGTTGAAAGAAGTGGCGATGACATAGTCGAAGTTCCTGCACTTTGGTGTACATGTATTTATTAGTTGAACAAGTTTTTCAAAATTATAGTAACCACGACAATTTCACTGAAGGAATGTGGTCATTCTATGTTGTTATAAATATTATGAAGATGGTCTTTTTGAGATAATTGTCTCTATATGACTAGGGGAAGTGTTGAAGGTAGATTCAGATGTGGAGGAAAGGCTGAGACGTGGGTCTCGACGAGGAGGGGTAACAAATCCTGGTGGTAAAAAACAGCCATACAACAGAGATTTGGGTTGTCCGACCGTTTTTGAGAAGGAGTTTTCAGTGGAATTTGATGAAGGGGCTTCGCCACGAATGCGAGATAAACTGAGTTCAACCAAGTCCATCTTTTTATGTGGATTTGGTTGGTCGTTGGGAGAGCAACCAGAATGCTCATGTTTAGGAATGGGAGTGGTATCAGTATCTACCAAGCAAGCAGATTCAAAAATGTGTGAGGGATATGGAGTTGTTTCAATGGATATGAGGAAGGAAGGTGTTGGGATGCAATATTGTGTTGCAATATAGGATTCGTTGGGTTGACAAAGTCTGATACTGGAGAATTTGCCAGTAATTCATCATGCGTGATATTTTGGGAGATTGGACAATTTGATTTAAGAATGGAGACCTCTGGGTCCCTTTCATGCCTCCAACAGATCCAGAGCGCTTAGGGCGTTTAGGTTAAACAGTTTTCCATTCGCCTCTCTCAGAAGCGCAGGAAGCATTAGAAAGAGAGGGGGGTCATCACATCAAGCTCTATTTAGGAGCTGTTATCCATTTAATCCGCTAAGGCATAGAATACTTTGGAGAGTGCTGAGATAGGAAATTGGGAAGAAGTTATAGGAAGATTCGGAAGAGTTGGAGTAATCTTGCAAACTATTAGAGGGTTGATTGGTGGGCTGTTCGATAGCTGTGATTGTTTGGGTACAATCTATTGAAGTCATTGTTTTTGTCTCTGAAATAGACTTAAGGAGAGGTCTCTTCCGAGTTGCATTTTTTGCGCTTAGGGTTAATGTGTTTTTGCTTAAAAATTCGGATACTTTGTATTTTAACGAATAATCTTTAGCTTGGTGATTTTTCTTTTTTTTGTGTTTAGCAAAATCTTTTTCAGGGATTTGAGTAATAGAGGGAGGTGTATTAAGTCCTCTTGCTTAAGTTTGGAGAACCTATTGGGTAGGTATGGGACAGTGTGTCTTGGCAGGAAATGTTTTCCAAGTTTTGCCTTGGATGAACCAACTTAGTTTCATTGTTGGTTTATTGAAAACTAGGACTCGGGATAGAGTTATTAATGCCGTTTTGGACGGGAGATTGGATCAAGGGCTGTTTTTGTACTATTTGAGAAATCGGTAGTGTGGGCATTACAAGCAGACAGGTTGCAGTAACTGTCCGAGTTTCACTGGGATTTGGGAGATGAGTTCTACTGGGATGGGGGCAGCTACAATTGTACGTAAGATTGCTTTTGTCTTGTAAGATTTTTTTCATTGAGCTGGCGTCTGGCATCGCTCCTGCTCAATTTATCGTTATTGGGTTACTAACTCCAAAACTTCTGCTTCAAACAGGTAAGACGGGCTATTTGAAATAAGAAGAGCACTGTGCGGGTCCTCCCAGCAGTATATTAACACAGTGGTGGTGGTAATTTTACAGGGAATGGTGACATGATATGCTCCGCAAGAGCGTCGGCTATATGTAATCCGGTCCCCTACAGTTATTTTTCGAGGAAAGAGCAAACCGCTTTGAAAGTTTAAAGAACGTACTGGGTCGGAGGGATAAACGGTCACGACATTGTAAACATGTTGAACCCTATTTTTCACCTTTGTAGGTGGATGAGGGGATTTAAAGGTCAGCAGTAAACGAGGATTTGGGGTGTCAGGCGAGTCCCGACTAGTGAGAAATTTATAAATGTTTGTAACGGAAAATCTTTTCTGCTGGAGATTTCTCATAATGACAGCAGCATCTTCGTCTTTCTGTTCAAAATAAATACTAAATTGTTTCTTATTTCAAAAGAGGAAAGTTTGCGAGAGACGTTAAGGATGACAAAATAGAACTTTGATTCAAGTTAGCAGCTTCAACGAGAAGTGACTCATTTCTATTACATGTTGGACTGGAGGCGTCTTCAACTGCTTAAAGCTTCTTCAAGTGTATCGCTAAGAAGAATGGTTCTTTGCTCAGTAAGAGCATTGGAGATAGTGGATCGCAGTATGTAATATATCGGGAATGATATATCCGCTGATATTCCTGGAGGGGGTGCAGCATATGGAGTAAACGAATGAGAACGACTATGACGGGGGCACCTTTGCGGGATTGCCCAGATCGTTTGGGCACCTGGGGTGTTAGGGGAATGCCAGTCGACAAATCGCTGAAATTATGCAAAGGACCCTCAGGTGTAGGAGATGGAAAAAAACGGAAGTACCTGCTGGTCTAGAAGTAGTAGGGACCCCTGTGAGGTCAAGCTGGAAACCTGACAGATGGTAATTGTTAAACTCACCTTGGTTTAAAAACGTTTTTTTCTTTTATTAACTTTTCCATAAAAAATTAACCACAAACTTCGTCCCCATAGATGAGCAAATATTACAATAAAACAAATGAAACATTAAAGTGAATATCAGGATGGGCTGGAAAAGCGTATATTTCATAAGGAAAGGTAATCCTTCTCCCCTCATCAGGTTACAGGCCAGAGACCCACGTAATCTCCCGGACCCCACCCCGTAGGGTAGGCTGTGGGTGTATAGCCTCGGAAGATCCTCCTGGAACTCCAAGCCGGTTTACTCCCCGTGTACCACACGGTACCTTATATCTTCACGTAGAGCCCGAGATTGTACACCAAAGTGAAGAGCAGCCTCCTCAGTGGTTAGCCTTGGCTCGGCGGTCAAAGGTGAGTTAAAGGACCGATATATATATAGTGTGATAATTTAATATATATTATAATATATATATATACTATATTATATATATTATAATATATAAATATATATATTATATATATATATTATATTATATATATATATATATATATATATATATATATATATACTATTTTTAAATAAACATTAAGTTGCACCAGGCAAATATTTTCAATTTCAATTTGATTTCAATTCTGTTTCCGCTGCAACCATAGTTTAAATGCTTAAATAACTAATGCAACTTCACATGGCATTCATTAGAATTTTAAGAAATTTTAAATTTCCAATCTTAAATTTCTCAATGGTACCCATAGGAAATTCAATAAGAACCAATCAAGATGCAATAGAAAACTTGGGGTGTTGATCGGATAAATTCCTTAAAGAAAAATACTTGTTGGGAACATTACAAAAGCTAATCGGAAATTTTCCCATTGAAAAAGTTTCCTTTAGGTCCCATTGGGAATTTACAGATTTCCCATTGATTTTGCAGGATACCGAGAAAATTCTCATTGAACCTTTTATTTTTATATAATTTAAAAGGTTTAGTAAAATATTTAGAAGTATAATCTACTTTATTTTCACATAATTACCCATACATAGGCGTAAATAGTAGGTGTTCACTATGTATATATGTATATATATATATGCAAGTCTTTAGTGTCTAGATATTAACTAAAGACACCACCAGACAATAGCTGTTTATTCAGCGCAAGCAGAGAACTACAAAATTAAATAAAAATGTGACAGTCTGATCACGTAAAATGGGAAGTGTGCGTAGGTTCATTTTTTTTTTAGAGAACGTATGGCTTATACTATGATGAAGAAAACCACAGATGTTTTTACTGAACATTGCAACAAAACATGTTACAAATTCAGAAGAAACATTTTATGGCATAAATACATAGAAAATGAGGTAAAAATCAGTTCAAATTATTTTTAAAATATATGAATTGATGATGGATACCAATGACGATGATATAAACAATGTTCAGATCCGGTCTCTCGTAAAAAGAGCAATTTTTTTCTTCTTTTTAAAATACAATTATTTATAAATATATTTCATATAACTCAGCTCTTACAGGAGAGATTAATACATCCAATGTCCAAAATAAATGGACATTAATAGAGACCTTGAAACGAAAGGGACAGCATCAGATACCCTCAATAAATTTAGGATGAAAGATATAAATGACTGTCATCCTAAATCGTTTCAAGAATTTCCAAGTCATATTTCAGCAAGCAGTAATTTACTGCCAATTAAATACTCCCTAAATTAGTGAAAATAATGAGAAATGACAATGATAATAATGATAACGATGATGATGATAATAATGATAAATGATATTGATGAGACTGAAAGGTGAGATAATGGAAAAATAACTTGAACTGATAATTATTAAAGTTTAAAGAGGTTAAAAATCTTAACTGGATAATCATAGTACAACCCTTACAATTAATAAACTCTCATGCTTGCAATTTTGAAGAAATAGAAAAAAATATATCAATTATAATATTATTATTAATAATCATAATATAATCATAATATAATAATATACTATTTCATTACACATAAAATATACTGTATATATATATATATATATATATACTATAATATATATATATATATATACTATATATAATGTAATATATATAATAATAATATATATAGTATACTACTATAGTATATATATATATATAACAGGCCTAAAAAGCTTTTATCTTTATATCTGTATTGAAATACGTTTTTAATATCATAAAGAAATTTTTAAATTTCTTTATTACATATAGAGATAATATTGCACCACCAAATACTTAAGTCCACAATATATAACTACAATATACATGATTATCACAATGCGATGATGTAACAGACCGTTTAGACTATGTCATATTTTAAGAAATATATACTGATGCTACTACGATAAGAAAAGATTCCGGACGCATGAGATATCTCTCAAAACCATTATAGCGAGTACCTATACTATAATTTAATAGTATATATATTGCTATATATATATATCCTATACCCCGCATATACCTCCCGAATATATATATATATTATAATAAGTACTATATATACTATATATATATATGATACTATATATATATAATATTCTTACACTATTTAACCTGGGACTTACTTATTTATTAAGTGTCTATCTTGTAATATATATATATATAATATAATATACTATATTTTAATACTAGGATAGCACATATAAAATACCTGATACCCTATTAATAATACATATATATATATATATATATTATATATCTAATTATTTTTATTTATTATTTATATATATATTAACTAATTAACGATATCTCTTGGTATAATTAAGGTGTCGCCACAATAGGAGTATGACATAAAACAAATAGTTTTTAAATAATTCTGGCATGTGCGCTTCAGATCATGAAGATGATAACTATTACTTAATAGTAGTAATGCGAGTTATAGTAATAAGAACAAATAAAAATAACTAAAGTAAAAATAATATTATACATATAGTATATAATTAACTGCATGATACTAAACTGTTAAACTCTGGAGACATAAAGATTGAACCGCATCGTGTGATACGTATATTCATATTACTATTAATATATATATATAAACGAAGGCTTATATATATATATATATTATATATATATATATATATATATATATATATATTATATAATATTATATATACATTCATATCCTATATATATATATACTTAAATTATATATATAAATATATATAATATATATATATATATAATATATTATATAAAATTAGTAATATTTATATATATTGTATATATTAGTATATATAGTATATGAATATAATATATCTATTCCTATTATATGTGATATTATATAGTCCATTATATAGGCTAATATATACTATCAACATATATATAGGTGATTTATATACTAAAGATGCAAACTATAACGGCGCCATCTTAATTTTTAGTTTTTGAATATAAATAATAATAACTTAACCCTAATAATAATAATAATAATAATATAATAAATAAATAATAATAATAATAATAATAATAAGTATAGCGCTTTTTATAAGCTCATGATCATTAATATTCTGATGGTATTAAAAAGAATGTAGCAAGTGCTATTTTTATATTATATGAATACTATATTATATATTAAATATATTACGAATCATAATAATGGATAATATATATAAATAAATAAATAATATTATATATATCATGAAATTTATATATATTATAATAAAATCATAATTATATATTAGACAAATATATATATAATAAAAACATAATATAACTAAGTATATCATGATCATTAATATTCTATGGTAAATTAATATATTACTATATATATATATAATATATAATATATATATCATATATATATATATATATATATATATATTGCTAAATGTAATAAAAGTCCAATTCGGTTTGAAAAAATTTTAAATTTTGGGATTTATGATAAAGCTTTATTAGTATTAGCGAATAGATGAAATTTATAGGCTAAGAGTGCTACTGATTAAAAGAAAAATAGTAACATTTAAAGTAGCTCGATGGTACAAAATCAGCTCTTTTTAAAATCATCGACTGCAAATTACTTTTACTAAATAAAAAACATACGTAGCAAATGCAATGTATTTAAAAGCAGACTATGCATTGATTATAGAAGTATAAACGAATACGAATATTTCTCGTTTATTTTTTATATTTTCATATTTTTTAAGTTAGTATTTATAAAAGCAGAGTTAAACAGCAAAGAAGCCCTATGCAGCTTTCTAAGAAAACATTTATGTATTTCAACTTAACTTTATAAACGTGGACAGCGTTTTTTTTTTTTAATTACATATTCTTAAAATAATTATAAGAAAAACTTTGGCTTATAAATACATGGAATGTTAAAAGGGTACATGAGGGAAAGGCTATAAATGTTTAATGTTGTTGTACACTCCTATAAGATTTCTTACATTTTTCCTACTTGAGAATTCGACGATTTATATTTCAGCTGAACATAAATAATCATTTTCTCTTAAAATAAAAATGATTAAATATGTGTACACAGCTGAACGAACGAAATCTCTAAGAAGTGACTAACAATTGTTAGAGTATATCTAAATTAAGGGTTCCTTTCCATTTCGTAAGAAAAATTTGACTCTCATGTTTTTTTTAGCTTTTAAAAAAAAAAAAATGCAGGCAGGATATTGTTAAACCCAAATCAATGAAAATGGAAACTACTGGGCTACTTAATAGATTACAGAATATACATTTTCTTCATATCTTTATTAACTCTAAATTATTTAATCTTAAAATTTGATTAAGAAAATTATATTTCTACTGTAATTTCTAATAATTTAATGAAGCTGAAGATTTTACTAGGGAAAAAAAGTAAAGAAAATTAATCTAAAAATACAAAACTACAACCCAACAGTTTCCAAAACATATAGATCTGGGTAGCGACGGATTAGAGGATTTTATTAATTATTATGCTATACTAATAATCACAATTATTATTATAATTGTAATTATTATGCTATGTACACCGACAAGCTAACAAAATTTCATTCAAGCCTCGGCCCTTCTTACTTTTGCCTCCACCCTGTTACCTTTTTCATTATATAAAAAAAATTAAATGTTTTAGCCACCGATTTGAAAAGAGACTGATACTTAACAAAGGAAGTTATAATTTTTTTCCAAATATAATATGCAAATTAATTTTTTTTCATATCTTGTAATAATCCCGAACAAATAAAAATATCTTTGGTTTTTATATAATTTTAATAAAATACCTTTGTAAAATAAAGGTATATACAATGAATATTAACTCGACAAATGTTCACCCCCAATGACCACTTGTCTAATATTTATCCATGTAATAGTTATTCTTTTATTATTCCAAAACGTTTTATAATGTTCGAGGTTATTACGATACAGAGCTACCAAATGAATCCACACCATGCCTTTTGTTAAAAAAAAACAACTTCAAATCTTTGGCAGTAACAACTCATAGCCACACTACTTTTACATAATAATTATATAAATGCCCGCTAAAGATATATAAAAATAAATAAAAAATAAAGACTTTTTTTCATAATATTGGATCAATCAATTAATTATTTTTCATTTTTAAAAGTATTTAAAGTCGAAATTGAGTAGAGACAATATCGGAGATATAAATTCTGATTCTTGTTTTCAAAATCTATTGAAAGTTTCAAGACTGCTTTGGTTAAGCTGTATCTTCGATTATATTCAAGGATAATATATATATATATATATATATATATATATATATATATATATATATATATATATATATATAATATATATTATATATATATATATATATACTAATATATATATAATAATATATCTTTCCAGAAGGCTTAATATAAATACAAGATTAACTTACATTTTGCATAGTTGTAATTTTGCGTCATCATTAATAGTCTGGTAACCATTTCCGCCTCTATGATAGGTATTGATTTTCAAAATTAGTATTTCATTATAGAAAACTTATATATATAATATATATATTATAATATATATATATATATATATATATATATATAATATATATATATATATAGTATATATATATATATATTATATATTATATAATATATATATATTATTATATATTATATTATTATATACTATAATATATATATATATATTTATATATATTATAAGTATATATATAAACTATATATAATATATATTATATTATATAATATAATATATATATATATATATCTATATATATATATACTATATAATATATATAAAGAAATTAAATATATGTGGTATTCTAACACTATAAAAGTACCATGAGCATATTTTAGTATATATAATATATATATATATATATATATATAATATATATATATAGATATATTATAATATACTATATATTATATATATATATCATAATATATTATATAATATATACCCTGATAACTTTCTGCAAACCAGAATTATCTCAATCACTTGAGGATGCATAATATATCAATATATAGAATATATATATATATATATTATATTATAATATATATAAAACATGATATATATATATTATATATATATATTATATATAACAGATTGATTATCTTTGAAAAATTTGAATACTTTCCCAATTACCCAACCTTAATATTAGAAAGAATTACCACAATAATATAGATATATATCTATAATATAATATATATATATTATATATATACTATATAATATATATTATAATATATATATAATTATATATATATATAATATAATATAATATATTAGTATATATATATTACTATAATAACACTTATGGTTAGTTATTAATTTTTATAATAAAATTCGTGAAATGTTATAAACATAAGTGTCAGTAATGAGAAAATAACTAAATGGAAACTTAGAGTAATAATAATCATAATAATAATAATAATAATAATAATAATAATAATAATTAATAATAATAATAATAATAATAATAATAATAAATAATTAACCCTTAAGGCTTAAAAATCTTTATCCAAATCACAGCTGAAAAGGCAATAACTACGATCAAGGCCATTAATCGAATGTATATTATATATTATATAATTATATATATAATATATATATATATATATATATAATATATATATATATATATATATATATATATATATATATATATATATATATAAACATTGCTTTGTTAAGGTACTAAGCACTATTTTACATATCACATAAGCCTTATTTAAAACTAAATAAATCTTTTTTTATTATTATTTTAAAAACTTAAAGCCTTGAGGAACTTAAAATGCAATACTGAGTAAAGTTTTTCAGAAATAATATAATAATAATAATAATAATAATAATAATAAATAAATAATATATAATATAATAATAATAATAATAGTAATAACTATTCAGTATTAAATAAAAAATATTCATATCACAATAGTTAAGTTTTTTTATCGTTCCGGTAATAACAATGATGATACTAATAATAATAACAATAAAATTAACAGTAATTATCAATATTATTAATTTTATTACTTAAATTTCAATGACATTTAGTTTATAATTTTATCAATAACTTTGATTAAATTTTTTAATGAATTTAGTTTTAACAAGAAATGTCTATTAAATTTTATATATATAATATTATATATAATATTATATTATATATATGATATATATATAATATATTATAGATATATATATATATATATACTATAGTATATAAATAATATATATATAATATATATATATATTATAATATATATATATGATATATATATATATGACCCTCAAAGTATTTTTAAACGACGAATTTCTGAAACTTTGAGGCTAGCCTAAGTTATTTTAATAAATATCGCGGAACTGCGCGAAATAATAAAGTCAAAATAAATATATATATGTATATATTTTATTTAATAATTTCTCACTTTGCTTTCATTGAAAATAGTTTTAAATTTTTTTTAATATATGACATATTTTATTAGAAAAATACAAACGTTTAATTACATACTAGTAATAAATATATAATTCATATGCTAATATATATATATATTGTATATACTAGTATATATTCATAATATACTAGCATAAATAATTTATATACTAGTACATATTTAATTAAAATTCAAGCCTATACGCATTACAACTCGTTTCGTGATCTTGCAAGTTGATAGTACACCGAATTGCTGATGGAGCTAAATCGAGTTTATTGGCAAATCAGCGCCCTCTTCTATTCTGCAACCACCCAGACCCATGCCATCGTGTCGTTAAGTGGGAATGATCGTCATTCTGTATATATATATATATATATATATATATATATATGTAATATATAAAAAAGATATTTTTCATATCATCTCCGTCTCTTTTATATATATATATATATATATATATATATATATATATATATATATATATATATATATATATATATATATATGTGTGATAAAGTACTTTGTTTTGATTATGTAATAATAATATAAGATACTATTCAGTTAGAAAACACTACAAATAATTAAGGCATTGGTTTTCTGGAATGATAACAAACTATATGCAATATTTGCAAACATACTAAATAAAATTTCTAAACTGAAAAACTAATTGGATGTATGTATTCAGCTGATTATGAAATATTTTAATCCTAAACCTAATTGAAATAACCTTAATCCTAGTTAATAATAATAATAATAATAATAATAATAATAATAATAATAATAATAATAATAATAATAATAATAATTTTAATAATAATGATTAAACTTACCCATTTCTTTATCCTCCCATTCCATCTTGGCCTGAAGAAGAGCATTCAAAACTTCTCTACCAGGGTCAATACCAGAAAAAACGTAATACCTTGCTCTAACTCTTTTGAAATATTCAACACCGGCGTAATTTGGATTAGCTGCATGCGGAACATAGGCTAAATCTAAGTATACTGGAGACGAAGACTTATTTGATTTCTTTTTCGTTTTCTTTTCTGTTTTCTGTGAATTGGAATTACTATTTAAAGGTTCAGGGACAGGTAGAGGAGCAGGTACTGGAGAAGGTAGACCCAAAGGTTTCCCCCATTGTTCGAGAGTTTTCTTTGGATCACTGGAATCTTCAGTTAAATGCTTTTCTTCAGAAGTTGAGACACTAACACTACTTGAGTCCTTGGAGGAAAACTGCTCATATACTGGCTGATCATCAAATTCTTCTTGAAATACTGATGACGAACTAAACGAACCACCCTTTTTATCAGAGTGAGAACTCTGCTTTATTTTTGTGCTAATTTCCGATTCCTTGAGCTCTTTTGATACAGATTCTTCAGTAGTCCATACTGTTTTAGAACCCGTAACAGATCCACCTTCTATTCTACTAGTTACTCGGCGTACAGATGCAGGTGACGAGGATGCTGATCCCGATATTTTCCGAAGAATGTCTTCTGTTACATCACCACTTCCCAACACTTCCACTACCTCTGATCCTGGAATTTCCTCCATTTCCACCTCTTCTCCATCTTCATAATATTTTGTTATTACAGTGGTTACTTTGCGCACAACAACACGACCAGTTCTTGGACTCCCAGGTGTTCCCTCAACGCTACTGCTAGATGTTTTCCTAATAATTTTTGAAGAAGAAGAATCTTGATCAACAGAAGAAGAAATACTAGAGGTGACAACAGATTCTCTCAGTGATGGAACATGCTCCTTTACTTCTGCTGAGTGGATTTCAGTTTGACCTTTTATATATGAATGAGATGACGATAATGAAGAAAAATCTTTTAATGATGATGGATCGGCTATAGTTTCATGTTTCGAAGGCTTGCTTTCTGTTAGTGATTCTTTTGATTCCTCAGTCATCTTTATACTTGACTCGTCAGTTGAAGAGGGGTAGGAAATTGATTCTTTAATAAGAGAGGTACTAATTTCCTTTGAAGCTAAGGATTCAGGAGAACAACTTGAATAAAACGTGCGCTTTACTATTGTTCTAGATTTTTCATCACCTTCAATTTGCTTGTCACTAATTTCATATTTTGAACTTTCCTCGCCTTTGTCACTCACAGATCTTTTGACGATATAACGACTCGAAACATCCTTAAACATTGAATGCTGAACGTCTTCCGATAAATCATCTTGATCAAAACTTTTTCGTCTGGAATCGTCGCCATCCTCTTCTTCCAAACTAAAAGGTTCAGCTCCACAAAGTGTTGTTCTTCTAGTTATTACTTTGGGCATACTTCTAATTTCTTTAATTTCACGAACTTCACCTAGACTCGACTCGAAATCTATTGAAGGATCAGATTTCTCTTTAATATCTGTTATTACCTTTGTTTTTTCTGTAATTTGGACGAAATCTTTAGTTTCTTCGGAGGAAACAATTTTATAACTAGAACTTGTTTTTGTAAATGATTCAGTAAAAGATTCATGTGAAGTCTCACTTCTAGATAAACTTTCTGAAGACTTATATTCTTTTTCAGTTTCATCTATCTTAGCTACTTCTTCACTTTCGACCTGTGAAGTTGATCGGGATGTTGTTTTAGTAAGTGAGTCTACTGAAGAAATAGCTCTTTCTACTTTATCATCTACTTTATCTGACTTATCACTTATGGCAGTGTCGTACTTGTACTCATGATAGAGATGCTCGGTTTCTTTTGATGAAAACTTTTCTTTAGATTCATCTTCTATTAAAGTTTTCAAAGCTTCAGATGTAACACTTTTACTTTGAGATTCCAACAATCCTGTAGTTCTTTGGTAATCTAAACTAGGAATCTTGTCTCTGTCATCAAATGCAGAGTCTTTTCCAGATTCATCACTTTTCCTTGATGTATCACTTCTAGGAGATATTGGCTTTTCACTTTCCATAATTTCTTGTGCTCTATATGACTCTAAAGAATCTAATCCGTCTTTCCCCACAACATCACTAATTGTTGTATCGCTCTTAGGAGAATAGGGTCTACCACTGTCAATGATCTCTTTACAAATGTAATCCCTTGGAGATTTTACTGCCTTAGAATCTATCTCTTCTAAATTTTGAGAAAACTTTGTCTCTTCATATAGTTCATCACTTTCAATTAAAGAACCGTATACAGATGCGGACATTATATCATCTCGTTCAGTTAAAAATGGAAAAGAATCTTCTTGCACGTGACTTTCTGAAGGTCCTGCAACACCATAAACTTCAAAATCATCCCCATACATTGATGTTGTCATTACGTCTCCCTCATAGCATATAGATGTTGTCATAAGGTCATAGTTTCTTCCAACAAAGGCAGCTGAACCTTCGGCTAATTCTTCATCTGCTATAAAATCCTTAGTAAGATATTCTTTACCTTTTTCAGATATATGTTTATAAGGTGGCTTAGGTGATATTGGAGTAGATGCGGGTGTAGTATCTGAAGAAACAGTGACAACTTCTGCACTTTCAACTTTCAAGATATCATAAACAGGAGATTCTGTAATTTCTTTGGTAATGAGATCCTTTGAGTCGATAAACTTTGTCTCTATTGACTGAGACATAACTTCAAATGTACTGTCTTCGTGAACTTGGGTTTCTTTGTAGGAATGATCATCTGATACTTTTTCTTCTGAGACTATAAGTACTTGCGCCAATTTGTCTTCATCAGTAGCTTGTAGCATCTGACTTAAAGGCTCCTGTGGTAGAATTTCTGGTGCCTGTTTGCTTATGGCTTCAAATTCAACATCGTCATCTGCATGGGGTGTAGGCTCAGATGTTGGAGATTTAATTATGGTGGAATATTCTTTCTCGCTTTGTAACATCTTAGAATGCTTTGAATGGATTTTAGATTTAGAAGATCTTCTTCGTTTTTCTTTTGGTTTAGGTGTTCGCACTTTTCTCTTTTCCTTTATAACTTCTTCGGCACTGGAATCTGAAGATGTGTTTGTTTTAGAAGATCCAGACAGTTTGCTGAAATGCTTTTTCGTTTTATGAGTCTTAATTTTTACTTTTTCTGCATGCTCTTCATTAGAGTCAGATGAAGATTTGGTTTTCGATGAACTTGATGATGAAGAGGAGCCTAGATCAGCATCTTTGGTTTTCGCCTTTATATCTTGGTCCTGTTCGTCACTACTTGAGCATGAAGATTCAGTATCTTTAGTTTTGGATTTCTTATCTTTCGATTTCTCACTTGAACTAGAAGCGCTTGAATGTCTTCTATGCTTTTTGGTCAAAGCTGGGCTTACCTCAGTTTTGCTTTCTTTATGCGAAATGTCGCCCACTTGCTTGTCAATACTTTTGATACTAGATTGTGTTACATCTTTATCTGGTGGTTTGCTTTCAGGTTTGGTTTTTTCTACAGTTTCACCAGATTCAATGGGTTTTTCTCTCTCCTCTTCGTCGTCTGTTGACTGAGGAACATCAAATGAAGGTTCAGTAATAAAGAGAGAAATTGGCGATTTAGATTTTTCCACTTCACTTCGGACTTTCGTGAAATCTTTGCTACTGTCGCTAGTTACCTTGTCATCTATTTCTTTAGAATCTAACGTTTGTGAAAAAGATTCCTCACCAGATTCCGTGGTTTGAATCTTTTCCACCGATCTTGATGTTATATCACTTGTTTCGGTTGTTGAAGTTATTTGGCTTGAAATTGTCGTACGAGATTCAGTCTCATATGTTTGGACACTGACTTTAGATATTTTCTCCACATATGAACTTGCTTCTTTCGAAATACTGGAAACAGATTCCAAGGCATGATCAACTTGATCATCAGCTGATGATTTAGATGTTTCTTCAATAGTAGGATGATGGCTTTCATAATCAGATAAAATCACAGATTCTTCTTTAATAACCTGAAGCGGTTCTTCATCAATTGTTCCTACAACTGTTTTAACGCTAGATGATGAAAATGTAGTGGTAGATACTTCATGTTCAGGAATGACTTCTGGAATTGTTTCAATAATCTTTTTAGAAGCCTGTCTGATCAATTTTTTTTTTATATTTATAGGTTCTTGTTACCATTTCATGGTCTATTAATTTTAACTTTCTGAATGAATTCAATCCTATCTCCTTAATAATGTTAAAATTTTACTGTATATCCCTATTACATTCCTAGAATCTTTCTTCACAGTGCCTGGTTTCTAAAAAAAAAAATTTACCTTTCTCAATTCCTGATTTTTCTTTCAGCTTTTCATCTGTGCTTTTACTTCCCACTTTTTCCTCTTTCTCTTCTTTTTCCTTCATACACACTTCGGTCAAAATTATTTCACTCTCAATATCATCTTTATGTTTCACTATGGAGGTAGTTTCTTCAACCTTAATAATTTTTTCCAATACTATATGAGATTCATCTTCTTTGATGGCATCCTCAACTTCTTTTTCTTCATGTACTGGTAAGGAAGTAGTTTCTTTCACATCAATTGTGTCTTTTAAATCCTTTTCTGTCACTTCTGTCTTCGTTATTTCTTCCTGCACTTCCTGCCTTTTTATATCTGCATCTTTAACAGCAGGAATACTTTCTTTGTCCTTTATTTCTACTTTGAAGACTGTTTGTTCTACTTCTTGTTCTTTCAAATCAACATCTGTATGAGAAACGTCTTTTGATTTCATTTTGTCCTCCAGTTGTACTATTTCAATTTCTTTTATAGTAGAAATTTCTTCAATTTCTTGAGTCACTTTTTCTTTATCTTCCTCAGTATCAGCATCTTTCTTTTCTGACAGGGTAATAGTCTCTTTCCCATCTTCCGTCTCATCATCAATTGCTACTTTAGAAGGTTCGTCTTTCAGCACTTCGTCCTTCCGTAATTTTTCATTTTCTTCTTCTTCCAACAATCTTTCATCCTTTGGAAGAATTTTCTCGTCTAATATTTCTTCTGCCTCTGATTTTTTAATAACTTCTACCTTAAGTATTTCTTTTTCTGAAACTTCTGTGTGTTCCTTACCCGATTTAATTGCTTTCTCTTCTGAAATAACACTCTTAGCGTCTTGTTTTTCATCTTTTTCAATTTTATCTTTCATAAGCTCGTCTTCAGTCAATTTCTTTTCTTTTATAGAGGTCTGCTTCTCATCTACACTCTTTTCAACATCTTTAGGCTTGACTCTTTCAGCTAGTATTTCATCCTCAGCAATTTCTGTTTTGGTTTTGTCTTTTTCTAAAACGTCTTGAGTTTCTATTTTAATTTCATCTAGAACAGACTCCACCTCTTTCGACAAAGCAGCTGTTTCCTTATGGTCCTCCTTTTGTATTACTTCTTCAACTTCTGATGTTTCTAAATCTTTTGTATATCCTGTTTCTTTCTTTAAGATGGTAATTTCTGATATTTTATCTTCACCCGATTCTTTTTCGGTTACTTCTGACAAAGGTTTTTCTTGATATATTTCTGTCACAACTTTCTGTTCAACTGTGGCTTCAATGATAATTTCCTTTTCTTCATCGGTTGTAGCAATTTTCTTTTCCTCTTTGTCTTTATGCAATTCTTTTTCGCTTTCCTCTATAGTAGGAATATCTTTAACTTTACTTTCTTCTTCTTTTAGCGCTTGTTCCTCTTCTAGTACTAGTTCTGGTTTAGGTATTTCCTTTTCAATTTGATGAATCTCCTTTCTTACATCTTCAACTACGCTTATTTCTTCCACTTTTGATGATTCTACAACACTTATCTCTTCCATTTCTGATGATTCTTTTAAAACCTTTTCATCTATATCTGTAGAAGGAAGAGTTTCATCCATCTTTTCTGTATCTTTTCCTTCGTGTTCTGTGAAGGTTATGTCCTTTGAAAGGTGTTGGTCTTCTAAACCTACTTTTGTGATTTCTGCTTTGGATATTTCTTCCTCAGCATGCTTTATCTCTTCTGTTAAAGTAGCAGTTTTGCTCGAAACTGTTTCTTCCAATTCTGTTAAAGTCTTAGTTACCTGAGTTTGACTTAGTTCCTTTTTAACTTCCTCTATCTTCGAAATTTCTTCCGAAATTTCTTTAACTTCTACTTCTTTTAAATCTGCTTCCTCTGAATATGTTGCAGAGACTAGCTCACTGACTAGAGTTTCCTTTCTTTCTTCTTTGTCTTCCGTCAACATCATAAATTTAGTTAATATTTCTTCTTTAATATCAATTCTACCAATTCTTGTACTTCATCTATCATTTCTCTAGATTCCTCTTTCAATATTATATTATCTTTTTTTATCATCTTTAACTTCTATTTCTTTTCTTTCTGTTAGGACTTCAGTTTCAAGTGTTTCCTTTTCAATTTTGGTGCTATCTTCTTCTTTCTTCACTTTGTCTTCAACCAATGTCTTTGTTACTATTGACATTTCTTGCAATATTGTTTTATCTACAGTAACTTCATGATCCTTCTTTTCTTTAATTATTCCTATCTCTTCCATATCTTTAGAATCTTCTTTAAGTTTTCTCGCTTCACTTTCTTCTTTTTCTGTGAAAGATTCTTCAACATCATCGTCTTTAACGTCTTTTTCTTCTTTTTCTGCTAAAGCTTGAATGTCTTTTGATACTAGTTTTTCTTCTAATTCTTTTCTAGGCACTTCATCAGATACTTCTTTCTCGACTACTTGTACTTGTATCTTTTCATCGCTAATTTCTTTTTCTTTTTCTTCCGGAGTCTCTTTCTTACTTTCTAGCTTTTCATCTAATTTATCTTCAGTTATTGTTACTACAGTTTCTTTTAATATTTCGTGTTCAACTTCTTTTTGTTTTGCTAAGGCACTACTATCTTCTAAATCTCCTTTTTTCCCCAATAATTCTTCAGGCACTTCTTTTTCTTTATCTACTACTAAAGTGATTTTTTCTTCATCTTGCTTTTTCGTTTCTTCTTCTTTTAAGGACGGGTCCTTTATTTGTCGTTTTTCTTCCAACTCCTTTTCTGAAACTTCTGTTTTAGGCTCTGTTTTTTCTACATCTATCTGTGATTCTTTTTCTTTGGATACAGCAATTGCTTCTTCCTTCTCGACTTCAGTGGTAGTTTCTTCTTTAGATATTTCTTCCAAATCTTTTTTTACTTCAGTAGATATGGATTTTGAAAGTTTGTCCTCAATTTCTTCCATCTTTTTGTCTATAATGGGAACTTCTTCCACAGTATATTTTTCTTCAGAAGATTTATCGAGTTTTTCATGTTTCTGTGGTTCTATCTTATCAACTTCAGGGCTTTCTCTTTCCTCTTCTACAGAAGTAGTAGTAATTACTTCAGCTTTTAATTTATCTTCAGATTCTTTTTCAACTACCTCTGCTGTTGGTAAAACTTTGTCAGATTCTTTTAGTGATTCAGGTATGTCGGCAATGGGAATCTCTTTCACATCTTCTATTATTTCTGATATTTTTTCTGTTGATTCTGACGTTTCAGGAACAGGTTTTTCTTCACATATTTGTTCTTTTTTGCCATCTGCTTCTCTTACTTTTATTTCTTTTTGAAGTATTTGCTTCTCATGTATTTCTTCTTTCTGAATATCTTCTACCGTTTTAATTTCTGTTTCTGCTAGAGATACTTCTACTTCTATTTCTTTAATTTCTGGTTCACCTATTTTTTCTTCAAATAAGACAGTAGTTACTTCTTTTTCAGTAGTTTCAATGGTTTCTTTTTCTATTACTTTTTCTTGAGTTTTGTCTTCTTGGGATTTTTCTGTTATAGATATTTCTTTTGGAATTTCTTCTACTATTAATTTTTTGTCCCCTTCCACAACAGAGATTACTTTGTCGATCGGTTTTTCAGATAATTGTGAGACGTCTACTTTGAGTATTTTTTCATCTACTTCTACCTGTGGTTCTTCCATCTCTTTCTTTTGCTCATCTTGCATATCTTTGATATCTTTTCGAACTAAATCTGTGTCTTCCGATTTATCTTTCTGCTTTTCCTTTGAGATATCTGATACTACATCTGTCTCTACTTCATGTATACTCTTTGATATTTCTGTTATTTCTTCCTTGCTCTCGCTCTTCTCTGATTCCTTCCCTTTTTCTTCTACGGTTGTAATAGCTGCTTCGCTAATATCTTTTTCAGAAGCATCAAGAGAAGGAACTTTCTGGTCCTCTACAATTATTTCATCAATTTTTTCTTCAGTTTCATCTGCAAGTTTTGCCTTTTCCTCTAAGACTATCACTTTTTCAGTTATTGGTGAAGTATGTAAATCTTCATGTGATTCTTTTTTAATTTCCTCTTCTATTTTTAATTCCTTATGGTCTATTTCGGATCTAGTTTTATCAGTTTCTTCTTCTACAACTTTTTCTGTTTCTTTTTCTAATTTAAGAACCTTTTCCTGTGTTTCTTCAGAGGGTAACAGTTCTTCCTTTGTTTCTAATTTTTCCTGTTCATCTTTGACATCCAGTTTATCTTTCTGTTCTTCTATTTCATGGACAATAATGTCATCTCTTTGTTTTTCCTTCTCTCCTTCTGACAATACTTTAATTTCTTCTTTAGTTTCAACAAACTTTTCCAATTCTTTATCTTTCGTTTCCTTTTCATCCACTTCTGAATTTTTCGGTTCTTGTTCTTTTATCTCCTTATGTACTTCTTCACCAACTTTCTCTTCTTCATCCTTTTCTTCAGCAGGCTTGTCCTTAATTTCTACAGAAGGTGATATTTCTTTCTGAATTTGAACTTTTTCCTTATCATCTTCCTCATGTTTCTCCTTAATTTCTTTTAATTCTACAACAGTTTCCTCTTTAACTTCCAAAGCATCTTTTTGTTCTTTCTTTTGATCAGAAGTTTTCTCCTGTGCTTCTGATAATAATATTTCCTTTTCTTCTACATATTTAGTTTCTGTTTCTTTTGTATCTTTATATTCTTCCTTTTCAATTACTTCTTTTGTTTCAGAAATTTCTTCAATATCAACTATTTTTTTGTGTTCCTCTTGGGTTACTTTTGGTGTTTCCTTTACCTCCTCTTTTGTTTCAAGATCTTTTTCGTGAGCTTCTTCAGCAAGTACTTCTTTTATTGTTTCTGTATCTATTTTTTGCTCTGTTAATTCTTTATGTTCCTCCTTGATTTCTTCTTTTGATGATGAAATCTCTTCTACTTCTTTCTTTACTTTATCAACTTTCTTTGTTTCTATTGTAGAGACTATTTCTTCCTGCGTTTCAATTTTCTTTTCATTTTCCTCTTCATGTGTCTCTTCAATTTCTTTTTGTTCTTCCTCTACTTTTTCTTTTAATTTAGGAACATCTTTTAATTCTTTCTCAACTACTATTTCTACTGAAATTTCTTTCTGAATTTCTTCTTTCGTTACAGGTTTCTCTTTTTCTTCACTTTCTATTCCAAGATCTTTCTCAATTGTTTCCTTTGATTTAGTACCCTCTACAGGTTTTTCCATTTCTTCAGAAACCTTCCTTTGGGGTTCTACTGATGGCGTTTTGTCTTCTTTTTCTGTGAGTTTCATATCTGGTGTTTCTTTTATTTCTTTATAGTCTTCCTTTTCGACTTCCTCTTTTGTTACTGAAATTTCTTCCTTCTCGACTCCCTCTTTTGTTACTGAAACTTCTTCCTTCTCGACTTCCTCTTTTATTACTGAAACTTCTTCCTTCTCGACTTCCTCTTTTGTTACTGAAACTTCTTCCTTCTCGACTTCTTTTGTTACTGA
Organism: Trachelipus rathkii; assembly: GCA_015478945.1. Lineage (NCBI taxonomy): Eukaryota > Metazoa > Arthropoda > Malacostraca > Isopoda > Trachelipodidae > Trachelipus > Trachelipus rathkii. The sequence continues at coordinate 26,458 of JABUQX010058911.1, read as the reverse complement.
AACTTCTTCCTTCTCGACTTCCTCTTTTGTTACTGAAACTTCTTCCTTCACGACTTCTTTTGTTACTGAAACTTCTTTCTTCTCGACTTCCTCTTTTGTTACTGAAACTTCTTCTTTTTCAACTTCCTCTTTTGTTACTGAAACTTCTTCCTTCTCGACTTCCTCTTTTGTTACTGAAACTTCTTCTTTTGTTACTGAAACTTCTTCTTTTGTTACTGAAACTTCTTCCTTCACGACTTCTTTTGTTACTGAAACTTCTTTCTTCTCGACTTCCTCTTTTGTTACTGAAACTTCTTCCTTCTCGACTTCCTCTTTTGTTACTGAAACTTCTTCTTTTGTTACTGAAACTTCTTCTTTTGTTACTGAAACTTCTTCCTTCTCGACTTCCTCTTTTGTTACTGAAACTTCTTCCTTCTCGACTTCCTCTTTTGTTACTGAAACTTCTTCCTTCTCGACTTCTTTTGTTACTGAAACTTCTTCCTTCTCGACTTCCTCTTTTGTTACTGAAACTTCTTCCTTCACGACTTCTTTTGTTACTGAAACTTCTTTCTTCGCGACTTCCTCTTTTGTTACTGAAACTTCTTCTTTCTCGACTTCCTCTTTTGTTACTGAAACTTCTTCCTTCTCGACTTCCTCTTTTGTTACTGAAACTTCTTCCTTCTCGACTTCCTCTTTTGTTACTGAAACTTCTTCCTTCACGATTTCTTTTGTTACTGAAACTTCTTTCTTCTCGACTTCCTCTTTTGTTACTGAAACTTCTTCCTTCTCGACTTCCTCTTTTGTTACTGAAACTTCCTTCTCGACTTCCTCTTTTGTTACTGAAACTTCTTCCTTCTCGACTTCCTCTTTTGTTACTGAAACTTCTTCCTTCTCGATTTCCTCTTTTGTTACTGAAACTTCTTCCTTCTCGACTTCTTTTGTTACTGAAACTTCTTTCTTCTCGACTTCTTCTTTTGTAACTGAAACTTCTTCCTTCTCGACTTCCTCTTTTGTTACTGAAACTTCTTCTTTTGTTACTGAAACTTCTTCTTTTGTTACTGAAACTTCTTCCTTCTCGACTTCCTCTTTTGTTACTGAAACTTCTTCCTTGTCGACTTCCTCTTTTGTTACTGAAACTTCTTCCTTGTCGACTTCCTCTTTTGTTACTGAAACTTCTTCCTTCTCGACTTCCTCTTTTGTTACGGAAACTTCTTCCTTCTGGACTTCTTCTTTTGTTACTGAAACTTCTTTCTTCTCGACTTCCTCTTTTGTTATTGAAACTTCTTCCTTCTCGACTCCCTCTTTTGTTACTGAAACTTCTTCCTTCTCGACTTCCTCTTTTGTTACTGAAACTTCTTCCTTGTCGACTTCCTCTTTTGTTACTGAAACTTCTTCCTTCTCGACTTCTTCTTTTTACTGAAAAACTGCTTCCTTCTCGGAACTTCCTCTTTTGTTACGGAAACTTCTTCCTTTTTCATTTCTTCTTTTGTTTCTGAAAACTCTTTCTTCTCGACTTCCTCTTTTGTTATTGAAACTTCTTCCTTCTCGACTTCCTCTTTTACTGAAACTTCTTCCTTCTCGACTTCCTCTTTTGTTACTGAAACTTCTTCTTTCTCGACTTCCTCTTTTGTTACTGAAACTTCTTCTTTTGTTACTGAAAGTTCTTCTTTTGTTACTGAAACTTCTTCCTTTGTTACTGAAACTTCTTCCTTTTCTGTTTTTAATTCTTTCTGTAACTCAAGTTTCTCAATAACTTCTTTTTCATGCTTCTCCTTAGTTTCTGATGGTTTTTCTTCCTCTAGTATCTTTATTGTTTCAGGAATATCTTCTGGTTCTTTTTCTTCTTTGAAATCTTTCCTTGGTTCTTTTTCAACTTTCTCTTTTCTTAATGAAATTTCTTTCATCTCTTCAGAAACCTTCTCTTCTATATCTATTGTAGATGTAATTTCATCAAGAATTTGAACTTTTTCCTTCTCTTCCTCTTCATGTTTTTCTAAAATTTCTTCGGTTTCTTTTTCTTCCTCCACTTTATCTTCTGCATCAACAGATTTATCTTCTACTACAGGGGCTTTCTCCTGTGCTTCTCCTACAGAAAGTATTTTCTTTTCTGTATCTTCCACTTTTGGTTCTTCTTTTATATCTTTATGGTCTTCCTTCTTAACTATCTCTTCTTCTACTTCTTTCTTATCAGCAGCATCAGTAACTGTAGCTTCTATTGTAGATGCCGTTTCTATCTGCTGTTCAATCTCTTCCTTACCTTCCTCTATAAGTGTCTCTTCAGATTTCTTTGTCGTTTCTATCAATAATTTTTCTTTTATTTCATGAATATCTTTTATTTCTTTTTCGTATTTAAGAATTTTCTCCTGTGTTTCTGCTGTGGATAGAATTTCTTTATATTTATCTTCAACTTTTGCTTCTAATTTTTCTTCCATATCTTTACGCTCTATCTCAACTTCCTTTTCAGCTACGTAAATTTCTTCTATTACATCAGGAACCTTCTCTAGAATTTCTACTGTAGTAGTAGTAGTTATTATTTTCTGTTCACCAACTTGTGGCTCGTCATCTTCTTTAGGTATCTCTTCAGTTTCCTTTATTTTCTCTTCAGTTAATTTTTCTTTTGATTCTGAAATATCTTTCAGTGCTTCTATTTCTTTAACATCGGCTTCCATTGTGTATGTTAAAGTTAGGGCTTCCTTTGTTTCTTCTTTTATTTCTTGTTCTTTCTCAATTTCCTCATCTGTAATGGGAATTTCTTCTACTTCTTTTTCTTTGGAAATCATCGGTACTTCAACAACAGATACCGGTACGCCTTCTTCCTGGATTTCAACACTTCCATCAAATTCTTTTTCAAGTTTTTCTTCAGTTTCCTTTGGTTTTTCTTTCTCTATTATTTCTTTTGATTCAGGAACATGTTTTAGTGTTATCTTCTCTTTAATATCTTCCTCCTGTGACTCTGATAAAGCTATTTCTTCTACAGCTTTCAATTCAAGTTCTTTTTCTATTTCTTTATGTTCATCTTTCTCTATTTTTTCTTCTACTACTTCAAGGACTTTTTGTCCTTCTTCTGTGCATATTATTTCTTCCAGAATTTCAACTTTTTCTTTAGCTTCTTCCTCCTCAAGTTTCATTTCCGATTTTACTTTTTCTTCAACTTCTTTAACAAGTTTCACTTCACTTTCCTTTGGTTTTTCTTCATCTAATTTTTCTTTTGATGCAGTTATCAATTCAGGTTCCTTTTTAACTTCTTTATGTTCCTCTCTCTCGATTTTTTCCTCTAATACTGATACTTCTACTTCTTTCTTTTCTTCAATGTCCGTTTGTATTTCTATTACTGTAGATGCTGTTTCTTCATGCATTTCAATTTTTTCTTTAATTTCCTCTTCAAGTTTTCCTAAAGTTTCTTTTGGTTTTTCTTCCTCTAATATTTCTTTCGATTCAGGTACCTCTTTTAGTGTTTCCTTTTCTTTAAGATCTTCCTCTGCTTTTGCGATCGAAATTGTTTCTACTTTTTTAATTTCTTCAAGGACTTTCGGTATTTCTACTAGAGATGTTGTTTCTTCATGAATTTCAACTTTTTCTTTTATTTTATCTTCGAGTTTAATTTCAGTTTCTTTTAATTTTTCTTTTGATTCAGGAACTTCTTCAAGTGCTTTCCCCTTTTCTTTTGTTTCTAGTGAAGATATTTCTTTTTCTACTGTTTTATGTTCTTTTTCGATTTTTACTTCTGAAACTGAAATAGCTTCTACTTTTTTCTTTTCTTCAACTAAGGATACTTTCTCTTCATGTGTTTCATCTTTATCTTCCTCTTTAAGTTTCCCTTCAGTTTCTTTTGATTTCAATTCTTCTACAAGTTCCTCTTTCACATCGGCAAAGAGTTCGACTTCTTTTATTTCTTCCTTCTCTTCATGAATTTTTTCTTTTTCAAATGGTTTAACTTCTTTTTCTTCTATAATCTTCTCTTTCACTTCTTCAAGCGGTTTAACTTGTTTTTCTATTTCCGTAATATCCTCCTTCTCTTCAGGAACTTTCTCCTGATCAATGTGTTTAACGTCTTTTTCTATTACTTCAATAACTATCTCACTCTCTTCGGAAAGAGGCTTAACATATTTTTCATCAACAGTTTTTTCTTTCTCATCGGCATAAGATTTAACGTCCTTTTCTTGAATTTGAATCTTTTCTTTGACTTGGATTTGAACTTCTTCTCTTTCAAGGGCTTTAATGTCCGTTTCTTCAGCATCCTTCTCTATCTCTTCGGCAATAGTTGTAGCTTCCTTTTCTATTTCATCTCTTTCCTCCATTTCTTCAAGAACTTTCTCTTCGTCAATGTGTTTAACTTCTTTATCTTCTACTTCAATAACTTTTTCTTTCTCTTCAGAAAGAGGTTTAACATCTTTTTCTTCAATAACTGTTTCTTTATCTTCCTCTTCTGAAAAGGGTTTAACTTCCTTTTCTATTTCCTCCTCTTCATCAGGAACTTCATCTTTGTCAATGGATTTAACCTCTTTTTCTTCTAAAACCTTTTCTTTCCCTTCAGTAAGTAGTTCAAAATCTTTATCTATAATTCCCTTCTTTTCTTCAAAATCTTTCTCCTCGACAATGAGCCTAACTTCTTTTTCCATTTCTTCAGTATGCTTTTCTTCGGAAATAATTTTAACTGCTTTTACTTCTGAAACTTTTTCTTTCTCTTCGGAGAGGGGTTGAACATCTTTTCCTTCAACAATTTTCTCTTTCTCTTTGGCGAGGGATTTAATATCTGTGTCAATTTCGTGAATTTCTAACTTTTCTTGGAGAACTTCTTCTCTGTCAAGGGTGGTTTTAACTTCTATTTCCTCAACAACTCTCTGTTTCTCCTTGTCAAGTGGCCTAACTTCTTTTCCTATTACTTCAGCTTCATCTTTTTCCTCAAAATCTTCTTCCTTATCAAGTGGTTTAACTTCTTTTTCTTCAATAATTTTTTCTTTCTCATCAGCAAGGAATTGAACTTCTTTTCCTCTCTCTTTAATTTCCTCCTTTTCTTCAAGAACTTTATCCTCATCAATATGTTCAACTTCTTTTTCTATTTCATCAATTTCTTTTTCTTGGGAAAGGAATTTAATGTCCTTTTCTTCAATAATTTTTACTTTCTCTTCGGAAAGGGGTTTAATTTCTTTTTCTTCAACAATCTTATCTTTCGCTTCGGTGAGGGATTTAACTTCTTTTTCTATTTTTTCAATTTCTTTCTCTTCTTGAAGAACTTTTTCGTCAAAAGTTTTAACCTCTTTTTCTATATCTTCGGCAAGTGGTTTATCTTCTTTCTTTATTTCTTCAGTTTCTTCCTTTCCTTTAAGAGTTTCTTCCCTGTCAAGTGGTTTAAATTCTATTTCTTCTATAACCTCTTCTTTCTTTTCAGGAAGTGGTTTAATATCTTTTTCAATTTCTTTAATTTCCTCTTTTTCTTCAAGAGCTTTTTTATCTTCAATTTGTTTAACATCTCTTTCCACTTCTTCAGCAACTTTCTCTTTTTCTTCAGAAATAGATTCGACTTCAGATTCTTCAATAACTTTTTCTTTCTCTTCGAAAAGGGTTTTAACTTCTTTTTCTTCAACAATCTCTTTCACTTCGGCAAGGGACTTAACTTCTTTTCTTATTTCTTGGAATTCCTCCTTTTCTTCGAGAACTTCTTTGTCAAGTGGTTTAGCTTCCTTTTCTTCAATAACTTTCTCTTTCTTTTCAGCAAGGGGCTCAACTTCTTTTTCTATTTCTTCAATTTCCTCCTTTTCTTTAAGAACTTTTTCATCCTCAAGATGTTCGACTTCTTTTTCTATTTCTTCAATTTCCTTCTCTTCGGAAATGGGTTTAACCTCTTTGTCTTGAATAACTCTTTCTTTCTCTTCTGAAAGGAGTTTAACTTCTTTTTCTTCAACAATCTTCTCTTTTGCTTCGGCAAGTGGTTTAACTTCTTTTTCTATTTTTTCAATTTCTTTAATTTCTTGAAGAACCTCTTTATCAGGGGCTTTAGTTTGTTTTTCTTCAACAACCTTCTCTTTCCCTTCGATAAGTGGTGTATCTTCTTGTACTATTTCTTCAACTTCTTCCTTCTGTTTGAGAGTTTGTTCTCTGTCAAGTTGTTTAACTACTTTTTCATCTATAACCATTTCTTTCTCTGCAGCAGGGGGTGAAATTTCTTTTTCAATTTCTTTAATTTCCTCCTTTTGTTCAAGATATTTAAGCTCGTCAATGTATTTATCTTCTTTTTCTATTTTTTTAATAGGTTTCTCTTGCTCTTCGGAAATGGGTGTGACTTCTTTTTCTTCAATAACCTTTTCCTTCTCTTCGGAAAGAATGATCTCTTGTTCTTCGGCAAGAGATTTAACTTCTTTTTCGACTTCTTGAATTACCATTCTTTCTTGAAGATCTTCTATCTCAAGGGCATTAACTTCTTTCTCTTCAATAACCTTCTCTTTCTCGTCGGCCAGTGGTTTAACTTCTTTTTCTACTTCTTTAATTTTCTTCTTTTCTTCGAGAACTTCTTTGTCAATTGGTTTAACTTCTCTTTCTTCTATAATCTCTTTCTCTTCAGCATGATGTTTATCTTCTTTTTCAATTTCTTTAATTTCTTCCTTTTCTTTAAGAGCTTTTTCCTCTTCAATGTGTTTAAATTCTTTTTCAATTTCTTTAATAACTTTTTCTTTCTGTTCGGAAATGGGCTTAATTTCTTCTCCAGCAATTTTCTCCTTCTCTTCAGGGAAAGCTTTAAATTCTTTTTCTTCAACAATATCATCTTTCTCTTCGACAAAAGATTTAGCTTCTTTTTCTATTACATGTATTATCTGCTTTTCTTGAAGAATTTCTTCTTTGAGAAGTGCTTTAACTTCTTTTTCGTCAACAACCATCTCTTCTTTTTCAATTTCATGAATAACTTTGTCTTTCTCTTCGGAAATGGGTTGAATTTCTTTTTCTTCTATAATTTTCTCTTTCCCTTCGGAGATGGCTTTAGTTCTTTCCTCAACATCCTTCTCAATCTCTTCGTCAAGTGGTATAACGTCTACTATTTCTTTAATTTCCTCCTTTTCTTCTAGAACTTCTTTTTTGTCAAGTGGTTTAATTTCTTTTTCTTCTATAACCTTCTCTTTCACTTCAGAAAGGGGTTTATCTTCTTTTTCTTTAATTTCCTCCATTTCTTCTAGAACTTTTTCAACCTCAGTGTGTTCAACATCTTTTTCTATTTCTTCAATAACTTTCTCCCTCTCTTCGGAAATGGGTTCGACTTCTTTTTCTTCAATAATTTTCTCTTTCTTCTCGGAGACGGATTCAACTTCCTTCTCTTCAATAATCTCTTTCTCTTCGGTAAGTGGTTTAACTTGTTTTATTTCTTGAATTTCCTCTTTTTCTTCCAGAACATATTTGTCAAGCAATTTAACTTCTTTTTCTTCTGTAACCTTTTTCTCTTCAGATAGGGGTTTAATTCCTTTTTCTATTTCCAGAATTTCTTCCCTTTCTTCATGAACCTTATCCTCCTTAATGTGTTCAGCTTCTTTTTCAATTTCTTCAATAACTTTCTCTTTCTCTTCGGAAATGGGTTCGACTTCTTTTTCTTCAATAATTTTCTTTTTCTCTTCGGTAAGTGGTTTAAATTCTTCTTCTATTTCTTGAATTTCCTCCTTTCCTTCGGGAAATTCTTTTTTGTCAAGCGGTTTAATTTCTTTTTCTTTAATTTCTTCCTTTTCCTCTAAAACTTTTTCCACCTCGATGTGTTTAACATCTTTTTCTATCTCTTCAAGAACTTTCTCCTTCTCTTCCGAAATGGATTCGACTACTTTTTCTTCAATAATTTTTTCTTTTTCTTCGACGACTAATTTAACATCTTTCTCTTCAACAGTTTTATCTTTCTCTTCGGTAAGTGGTTTAATAAGTTCTAATTCTTGAATTTCCTCCTTTTCTTCGAGAACATCTTTGTCTAGTGGTTTAACATCTTTTTCTTCTGGAATCTCTTTTTCTTCAGATAAGGGTTTAACTTCTTTTTCTATTTCCCTAATTTCCTCTGTTTCTTTATGAACCTTTTCCTCCTTAATGTGTTTAACTTTTTTTTCAATTTCTTCAATAGCTTTTTCTTTCTCTTCGGAAATGGGTTCGACTTCTTTTACTTCAATAATTTTCTCTTTCCTTTCGGAGAGGACTTTAGCTATCTGTTCGTCAAGTGGTTTAAATTCTTCTTCTATTTCTTGAATTTCCTCCTTTCCTTCGGAAACTTCTTTTTTGTCAAGTGGTTTACCTTCTTTTTCTTCTAAAACCTTCTCTTTCTCTTCAGTAAGGGGTTTATCCTCCTTTTCTTCCAGAACTTTATCTACTTCAATGTGTATAGCATCTTTTATTTCTTCAAGAACTTTCTCCTTCTCCTCGGAAATGGGTTCGACAATTTCGGGTTTAACTTCAATTTTTTCAACAATTTTCTCTTTCTCTTCGACAAGGGATATAACTTCTTTTTCGATTTCTTTAATTTCTTCCTTTTCTTCGGAAACTTCTTCTTTGACAAGGGTTTCAATCTCTTTTTCTTCAACAGCCTTCTCTTTCTCTTTGGCAAGTGGTTTAACTTTTTCTATTTCTTCAATTTCCTCCTTTACTTCGAGAACTGCTTCTTTGTCAAGTGGTTTAACTTCTTTTTCTTCTATAATCTCTTTCTCTTCAACAAGGAGTTTAACATCTTTTTCTATTTCTTTAATTTCCTTTTTTTCAAGATCTTTCTCCTTCTCAAGATGTTTAACTTTCATTATTTCTTCAATAACTTTCTCCTTCTCTTCGGAAATGGATTCGACTTCTTTTTCTTCAATTAATTTCCCTTCCTCTTTAGAGATGGTCTTAACTTCCTTTGCTTCAACAATCTTCTCTTTCTCTTCGGCAAGGGGAATAACTTCTTTTTTCATTTCTTTAATTTCTTCAGAAACTTCTTCTTTGACAAGGGCTTCAACCTCTTTTCCTTCATCGGCAAGTGGTTTAACTTTTTCTATTTGTTGAATTTCCTCCTTTACTTCGAGAACTGCTTCTTTGTCAAGTGGTTTAACTTCTTCTATAACCATTTCTTTCTCTTCAACAATAGGTTTAACATCTTTTTCTATTTCTTTAATTTCCTTCTTTCCTTCAAGATCTTTCTCCTCATCGATGTGTTTAACCTTTATAATTTCTTCAATAACTTTCTCCTTCTCTTCGGAAACGGATTCGACTTCCTTCTCTTCAATAATTTTCTCTCCCTCTTCGGAGATGGTCTTAACTTCTTTTGCTTCAACAATCTTCTCTTTCTCTTTGGAAAGGGATAAAACTTCTTTTTCTATTTCTATAATTTTTTCAGAAACTTTTTCTTTGACAATGGCTTCAACCTCTTTTTCTTCCATAGCCTTTTCTTCAACAAGTGGTTTAACTTTTTCCATTTCTTGAATTTCCTCCTTTGCTTCGAGAACTGCTTCTTTGTCAAGTGGCTTAACTTCTTCTTCTTCTATAATCTTCTCTTTCTCTTCAACAAGGGGTTTAACATCTTTTTCAATTTCTTTAATTTCCTTCTTTTCTTCAAGATCTTTCTCCTCTTCAGTGTGTTTAATTTTCATTATTTCTTCAATCACTTTCTCCTTCTCTTCGGAAATGGATACGACTTCTTTTTCTTCAATAATTTTCCCTTCCTCTTTGGAGATGGTCTCAACTTCTTTTTCTTCAACAATCTTCTCTTTTTCTTCGGCAAGGGTTATAACTTCTTTAATTTTTTCTTTTTCTTCAGAAACTTCTTTTACAAAGGATTCAACCTCTTTTTCTTCAACGGCCTTCTCTTTCTCTTCGGCAAGTGGTTTAACTTTTTCTATTACTTGAGTTCCCTCCTCTTCTTTGAGATCTGTTTCTTGGTCAAGTGGTTTTTCTTTTTGTTCTATAACCTTCTCTTTCTCCTCATCAAGGGGTTTAATATCTTTATCTATTTCCTTAACTTCCTTCTTTTCTTCAAGATCTTTCTCCTCGTCAATGTGTTTAACTTTCTTCATTTCTTCAATAACACTCTCCTTCTCTTCGGAAATGGATTCTTCTTTTTCTTCAATAATTTTATCTTCCTCTTCGGAGATGGGTTTAACTTCTTTTGCTCCAACAATCTTCTCTTTCTTTTCGGCAAAGGATACAACTTCTTTTTCTATTTCTTTAATTTCTTCCTTTTCTTGTTTGACAAGGGCTTTAACCTCTTTTTCTTCAACAGCCTTTTCTTTCTCTTCGGCAAGTGGTTTAACTTTTTCTATTTCTTGAATTTCCTCCTTTACTTCGAGAACTGCTTCTTTGTCAAGTGGTTTAACTTCTTTTTCTTCTATAACCTTTTCTTTCTCTTCAACAATGGGTTTACCATCTTTTTCCATTTCTTTAATTTCCTTCTTTTCTTCAAGATCTTTCGCCTCATCAATATGTTCAACTTTTATTATTTCTTCAATAACCTTCTCCTTCTCTTCGGAAATGGATTCAACTTCCTTTTCTTCAATAATTTTCTCTTCGGAGATGGTCTTAACATATTTAGCTTCAACAATCTTCTCTTTCTCTTCGGCAAGGGATATAACTTCTTTTTCTATTTCCATAATTTTTTCAGAAACTTCTTCTTTAACAAGGCCTTCCACCTCTTTTTCTTTCTCTTCGGCAAGTGGTTTAACTTTTTCTATTTCTTGAATTTCCTCCTTTACTTCAAGAACTGCTTTGTCAAGTGGTTTAACTTCTTTTTCTTCTATAACCTCTTTCTTTTCTTCAAGGGGTTTAACATCTTTTTCTATTTCTTTAATTTCCTTTTTTTCTTCAAGATGTTTCTCCTCTTCAATATGCTTCACTTCCATTATTTCTTCAATAACCTTCTCCTTCTCTTCGGAAATAGATTCGACTTCTTTCTCCTCAATAATTTTCCCTTCCTCTTCCGAGATGGCCTTAACTTCTTTTGCTTCAACAATCTTCTCTTTATCTTCGGTAAGCAGTATAACTTCTTTTTCCATTTCTTTAATTTCCTCCTTTTCTTCAGAAACTTCTTCTTTGGCAAGGGTTTCAACCTCTTTTTCTTCAACAGCCTTTTCTTTCTCTTCGGCAAGTGGTTTAACTTTTTCTATTTCTTGAATTTCCTCCTTTACTTCGAGAACTGCTTCTTTGTCAAGTGGTTTAACTTCTTTTTCTTCTATAAACTTCTCTTTTTCTTCAACAAAGGGTTTAACATCTTTTTCTATTTCTTTAATTTCCTTCTTATCTTCAAGATCTTTCGTCTCATCAATGTGTTTAACTTTCATTATTTCTTCAGTAACTTTCTCCTTCTCTTCGGATATGGATTCGACTTCCTTTTCTTCAATAATTTTATCTTCCTCTTTGGAGATGGTCTTAACTTCTTTTGCTTCAACAATCTTCTCTTTCTCTTCGGCAAGGGATATAGCTTCTTTTTCTATTTCTATAATTTCTTCAGAAACTTCTTCTTTGACAAGGCTTTCAACCTCTTTTTCTTTCACAGCCTTCTCTTTCACTTCGGCAAGTGGCTGAACTTTTTCTATTTCTTGAATTTCCTCCTTTACTTCGAGAACTGCTTCTTTGTCAAGTGGTTTAACTTCTTTTTCTTCTATAGCATCCTCTTTCTCTTCAACAAGGGGTTTAACATCTTTTTCTATTTCTTTAGTTTCTTCAAGATCTTTCTCCTCCTCTATGTGCTTAACTTTCATTATTTCATCAATAACTTTCTCCTTTTCGGAAATAGATTCGACTTCTTTTACTTCAATAAATTTCCCTTCCTCTTCGGAGATGGGTTTAACTTCTTTGGTTTCGACAATCTTCTCTTTCTCTTCGACAATTGATATAACTACTTTTCCAATTTCTTTAATTTCTTCCTTTTCTTCATAAACCTCTTCTTTTAAAAGGGTTTCAACCTCTTTCCCTTCAACAACCTTCTCTTTCTCTTCGGCAAGTGGTTTAACTTTTTCTATTTTATGAATTTCCTCCTTTACTTTGAGAACTGCTTCTTTGTCAAGTGGTTCAACTTCTTTTTCTTCTATATTCTTCTCTTTCTCTTCAACAATGGGTTTAACATCTTTTTCTATTTCTTTAAGTTCCTTCTTTTCTTCAAGATCTTTCGCCTCATCAATGTGTTTAACTTTTATTATTTCTTCAATAACCTTCTCCTTCTCTTCGGAAATGGATTCGACTTCCTTTTCTTCAATAATTTTCTCTTCCTCTTCGGAGATGGTCTTAACTTCTTTTGCTTCAACAATTTTTTCTTTCTCTTCGGCAGGGGATATAACTTCTTTTGCTATTTCTATAATTTCTTCAGAAACTTCCTCTTTGACAAGTCCTTCAACCTCTTTTTCTTTCACAGCCTTTTCTTTCTCTTCGGCAAGTGGTTTAACTTTTTCTATTTCCTGAATTTCTTCCTTTACTTCGAGAACTGCTTCTTTTTCAAGTGGTTTAACTTCTTTTTCTTTTATAACCTCCTTTTTCTCTTCAACAAGGGGTTTAAAATCTTTTTCTACTTCTTTAACTTCCTTCTTTTCTTCAAGAGGTTTCTCCTGTTCAATATGCTTCACTTGCATTATTTCTTCAATAACCTTCTCCTTCTCTTCGGAAATAGATTCGACTTCTTTTTCTTCAATAATTTTCCTTTCCTCTTCCGAGATGGTCTTAACTTCTTTTGCTTCGACAGTTTTCTCTTTTTCTTCGGTAAGGGGTATAATTTCTTTTCCTATTTCTTTAATTTCTTCATAAACTTCTTCTTTGACAAAGGTTTCAACCTCTTTACCTTCAACAGCCTTCTCTTTCTCTTCGGCAAGTGGTTTAACTTTTTCTATTTCTTGAATTTCCTCCTTTACTTCGAGAACTGCTTCTTTGTCAAGTGGTTTAACTTCTTTTTCTTCTATAACCTTTTCTTTCTCTTCAACAATGGGTTTAACATCTTTCTCTATTTCTTTAATTCCCTTCTTTTCTTCAAGATCTTTTGCCTCATCAATGTGTTTAACTTTTATTATTTCTTCAATAACCTTCTCCTTCTCTTCGGAAATGGATTCGACTTCCTTTTCTTCAATAATTTTCTCTTCCTCTTCAGAGATGGCCTTAACTTCTTTTGCTTCAACAATCTTTTCTTTCTCTTCGGCAGGGGATATAACTTCTTTTTCTATTTCTATAATTTCTTCAGAAACTTCTTCTTTGACAAGTCCTTCAACCTCTTTTTCTTTCACAGCCTTTTCTTTCTCTACGGCAAGTGGTTTAACTTTTTCTATTTCTTGAATTTCTTCCTTTACTTCGAGAACTGCTTCTTTATCAAGTGGTTTAACTTCTTTTTCTTCTATAACCTCCTTTTTCTCTTCAACAAGGGGTTTAACATCTTTTTCTATTTCTTTAATTTCCTTCTTTTCTTCAAGATGTTTCTCCTGTTCAATTATTTCTTCAATAACCTCCTTTTCTTCGGAAATAGATTCGACCTCTTTTTCTTCAATAATTTTTCCTTCCTCTTCCGAGATGGTCTTAACTTCTTTTGTTTCGACAGTTTTCTCTTTTTCTTCGGTAAGGGGTATAACTTCTTTTTCTATTTCTTTAATTTCTTCCTTTTCTTCAGAAACTTCTTCTTTGGCAAGGGCTTCAACCTCTTTTTCTTCAACAGATTTCTCTTTCTCTTCGGCAAGTGGTTTAACTTTTTCTAATTTATGAATTTCCTCCTTTACTTCGAGAACTGCTTCTTTGTCAAGTGGTTTAACTTCTTTTTCCTCTATAACTTTCTCTTTCTCTTCAACAAGGGGTTTAACATCTTTTTCTATTTCTTTAATTTCCTTCTTTTCCTCAAGATCTTTCGCCTCCTCAATGTGTTTAACTTTCATTATTTCCTCAATAACTTTCTCCTTCTCTTCGGAAATGGATTCGACTTCCTTTTCTTCAATAATTTTCTCTTCTTCTTTGGAGATGGTCTTAATTTCTTTTGCTTCAACAACCTTCTCTTTCTCTTCGGCAAGGGATATAACTTCTTTTTCTTTTTCTATAATTTTTTCAGAAACTTCTTCTTTGACAAGTCCTTCAACCTCTTTTTCTTTCACAGCCTTTTCTTTCTCTTCGGCAAGTGGTTTAACTTTTTCTATTTCTTGAATTTCTTCCTTTACTTCGAGAACTGCTTCTTTATCAAGTGGTTTAACTTCTTTTTCTTCTATAGCCTCCTTTTTCTCTTCAACAAGGGGTTTAACATCTTTTTCTATTTCTTTTATTTCCTTCTTTTCTTCAAGATGTTTCTCCTGTTCAAATATTTCTTCAATAACCTTCTCCTTCTCTTCGGAAATAGATTCGACTTCTTTTTCTTCAATAATTTTCTCTTCCTCTTTGGAGATGGTCTTAAATTCTTTGGCATCGACAGTTTTCTCTTTTTCTTCGGTAAGGGGTATAACTTCTTTTTCTATTTCTTTAATTTCTTCCTTTTCTTCAGAAACTTCTTCTTTGGCAAGGGCTTCAACCTCTTTTTCTTCAACAACCTTCTCTTTCTCTTCGGAAAGTGGTTCAACTTTTTCTATTTCTTCAATTTCCTCCTTTACTTCGAGAACTGCTTCTTTGTCAAGTGGTTTAACTTCTTTTTCTTCTATAATCTCCTCTTTCTCTTCAACAACGGGTTTAACATCTTTTTCTATTTTTTTAGTTTCTTTCTTTTCTTCAAGATCTTTCTCCTCCTCTATGTGCTTAACTTTCATTATTTCATCAATAACTTTCTCCTTCTTTTCGGAAATAGATTGTACTTCTTTTTCTTCAATAATTTTATCTTCTTCTTCGGAGATTGTCTTAACTTCTTTTTCTTCAACAGTCTTATCCTTCTCTTCGGTAAGGGATATAATTTCTTTTTCTATTTCTTTAATTTTTTCCTTTTCTTCAGAAACTTCTTCTTTGACAAGGGTTTCAACCTCTTTTTCTTCAAAAGCCTTCTCTTTCTCTTCGGCAAGTGGTTTAACTTTTTCTATTTCCTGAATTTCTTCCTTTACTTCGAGAACTGCTTCTTTGTCAAGTGGTTTATCTTCCTTTTCTTCTTTAACCTTCTCTTTCTTTCCATCAGGGGGTTTAATATCTTTTTCCATTTCTTTAATTTCCTTCTTTTCTCCAAGATCTTCCTCCACATCAATGTGTTTAACTTTCATTATTTCTTCAATAACTTTCTCCTTCTCCTCGGATATGGATTCGATTTCTTTTTCTTCAAAAATTTTATCTTTTTCTTCGGAGATTGTCTTAACTTCTTTTGCTTCAACAATTTTCTCTTTCTCTTCGGCAAAGGGCATAACTTCTTTTTCTATCTCTCTAATTTCTTTATTTTTTTCAGAAATTTCTTTGACAAGGGATTCAACATCTTTTTCTTCAACGGCCTTCTCTTTCTCTTCGGCAAGTTGTTTAACTTCTTCTATTATTTGGGTTCCCTCCTGTACTTCAAGATCTGCTTCATGTTCAAGTGGTTTAGCTTCTTTTTCTTCTATAACCTTCTCTTTCTCCTCATCAAGGGGTTTAATAACTCTTTCTATTTCCTTAACTTCCTTCTTTTCTTCAAGATCTTTCTCTTCCTCAATGTGTTTAACTTTCTTTATTTCTTCAATAACTTTCTCCTTCTCATCGGAAATGGATTCGACTTCTTTTTCTTCAATAATTTTATCTTCCTCTTCGGAGATGGGTTTAACTTCTTTTGCTTCAACAATCATCTCTTCTTCTTTGGCAAGGGATAGAACTTCTTTTTCTATTTCTTTAATTTCTTTCTTTGCTTCAGAAACTTCTTGTTTGACAAGAGCTTTAGCCTCTTTCTCTTCAATAACCTTTTCTTTCTCTTCGGAAAGTGGTTTAACTTTTTCTATTTCTTGAATTTCCTCCTTTACTTCGAGAACTGCTTTTTTGTCAAGTGGTTTATCTTTTTTTTCTTCTATAATCTTCTCTTCCTTTCCAAGAAGGGGTTTAACATCTTTTTCTATTTCTTTAATTTCCTTCTTTTCTTCAAGCTCTTTCTCTTCCTCAATGTGTTTAACTTTTATTATTTCTTCAATAACTTTCTCTTTCTCTTCGGAAATGGATTCGACTTCTTTTTCTTCAATAATTTTCTCTTCCTCTTCGGAAATGGGTTTAACATCTTTTCCTTCGACAATCTTCTCTTTCTCTTCTACAAGGGACATATCTTTTTCTATTTCTTTAATTTCTTCCTTTTCTTCGGAAATTTCTTCTTTGACAAAGGTTTCAACCTCTTTTCCTTCGACAGCCTTTTCTTTCTCTTCGGCAAGTGGTTTTACTTTTTCTATTTCTTGAATTTCCTCCTTTACTTCGACAACTGCTTCTTTGTCTAGTGGTTTAACTTCTTTTTCTTCTGTAACCTTCTCTTTCTCTTCAACAAGGGGTTTAACATCTTTTTCTATTTCTTTAATTTCCTTCTTTTCTTCAAGATCTTTCTCCTCCTTAATGTGTTTAGCTTTTATTATTTCAATAACTTTCTCCTTCTCTTCGGAAATGGATTCGACTTCTTTTTCTTCAATAATTTTCTCTTCATCTTCGGTAATGTGTTTACCTTCTTTTGCTGCGACAATCTGCTCTTTCTCTTCGACAAGGGATATATCTTCTTTTTCTGTTTCTTTAATTTCTTTCTTTTCTTCGGAAATTTCTTCTTTGGCAAAGGTTTCAACCTCTTTTCTTTCGACAGCCTTTTCTTTCTCTTCGGCAAGTGGTTTTACTTTTTCTATTTCTTGAATTTCCTCCTTTACTTCGACAAATGCTTCTTTGTCTAGTGGTTTAACTTCTTTTTCTTCTGTAACCTTCTCTTTCTCTTCAACAAGGGGTTTAACATCTTTTTCTATTTCTTTAATTTCCTTCTTTTCTTCAAGATCTTTCTCCTCCTCAATGTGTTTAACTTTTATTATTTCTTCAATAACTTTCTCCTTCTCTTCGGAAATGGATTCGACTTCTTTTTCTTCAATAATTTTCTCTTCTTCTTTGAAAATGGGTTTAACTTCTTTTGCTTCGACAATCTTCTCTTTCTTTTCGACAAGGGATATATCTTCTTTTTCTATTTCTTTAATTTCTTTCTTTTCTTCGGAAATTTCTTCCTTGGCAAAGGTTTCAACCTTTTTTCCTTCGACAAGTGGTTTAACTTTTTCTATTTCTTGAATTTCCTCCTTTACTTCGAGAACTGCTTCTTTGTCAAGTAATTTAACTTCTTTTTCTTCTATAATCTTTTTCTCTTCAAGAAGGGGTTTAACATCTTTTTCTACTTTTTTAATTTCCTCTTTTTCTTCAAGATCTTTCTCTTCCTCAATGTGTTTAACTTTTATTACTTCTTCAATAACTTTCTCCTTCTCTTCGGAAATGGATTCGATTTCTTTTTCTTCAATAATTTTCTCTTCCTCTTCGGTAATGGGTTTAACTTCTTTTGCTTCGACAATCCTCTCTTTCTCTTCGACAAGGGATATATCTTCTTTTTCCATTTCTTTAATTTCTTTCTTTTCTTCGGAAATTTCTTCTTTGACAAAGGTTTCACCCTCTTTTCCTTCGACAGCCTTTTCTTTCTCTTCGGCCAGTGGTTTTACTTTTTCTATTTCTTGAATTTCCTCCTTTACTTCGGCAACTGCTTCTTTGTCAAGTGATTTAACTTCTTTTTCTTCTGTAACCTTCTCTTTCTCTTCAACAAGGGGTTTAAAATCTTTTTCTATTTCTTTAATTTCCTTCTTTTCTTCAAGATCTTTCTCCTCCTCAATGCGTTTAACTTCCATTATTTCTTCAATAACTTTCTCCTTCTCTTCGGAAATAGACTCGACATCTTTTTCTTCAATAACTTTCCCTTCCTCTTCCGAGATGGTCTTAACTTCTTTTGCTAAAACAATCTTTTCTTTCTCTTCGGTAAGGGATATAACTTCTTTTTCCATTTCTATAATTTCTTCCTTTTCTTCAGAAACTTCTTCTTTGATATGGGTTTCAACCTCTTTTTCTTCAACAGTTTTCTCTTTCTTTTCGGCAAGTGGTATAACTTTTTCTATTTCTTGAATTTCCTCCATTACTTCGTGAACTGCTTCTTTGTCAAGTGGTTTAACTTCTTTCTCTTCAGTAACATTCTCTTTCTCTTCAACAAGGGATTTAACATCTTTTTCTATTTCTTTAATTTCCTTTTCTTCAAGATATTTCTCTTCATCAATATGTTTAACTTTCATTATTTCTTCAATAACTTTCTCCTTCTCTTCGGAAATGGATTCGACTTCCTTTTCTTCAAAAATTTTCTCTTCCTCTTCGGAGATGGTCTTAACATCCTTGGCTTCAACAATCTTCTCTTTCTCTTCGTCAAGGGATATAAATTCTTCTATTTGTTTAATTTCTTCAGAAACTTCTTTGACAAGAGTTTCAACCTCTTTTTCTTCCACAGACTTTTCTTTTTCTTCGGAAAGTGGTTTAACTTTATCTATTTTTTGAATTTCCTCTTTTACTTCGAGAACTGTGTCTTTGTCAAGTGATTTAACTTCTTTTTCTTCTATAATCTTCTCTATCTCTTCAAGAAGGGGTTTGACATCTTTTTCTATTTCTTTAACGTCTTTCTTTTCTTCAAGATCTTTCTTCTTCTCAATGTGTTCATCAATTATTATTTCTTCAATAACTTTCTCCTTCTCTTCGGAAATGGATTCGACTTCTTCTTCTTCAACAATTTTACTTTCTTCTTTGGAGATCGTCTTAACTTCTTTTGCCTCCACAATTTTCTCTATCTCTTCGGCAAGGGATATAACTTTTTCCATTTCTCCAGAAACTTTTTCTTTGACAAGTGCTTCAACCTCTTTTTCTTCAACGGCCTTCTCTTTTTCTTCATCAAGTGGTTTAACTTTTTCTATTTCTTTAATTTCCTCCTTTACTTCGAGAACTGCTTCTTTGTCAAGTGGTTTAACCTCTTTTTCCTCTATAACCTCTTTCTCTTCAACAAGGGGTTTAACATCTTTCTTTACTTCTTTAATTTCCTTCTTTTCTTCAAGATCTTCCTCCTCCTCAATATGTTTGACTTTCATTATTTCTTCAATAACTTTCTCCTTCTCTTCGGAAATGGATTCGACTTCTTTTTCTTCAATAATTTTCCCTTCCTCTTTGGAGATGGTCTTAACTTCCTTTGCTTCAACAGTCTTCTCTTTCTCTTCGGCAACGAGTATGACTTCTTTTTCCATTTCTTTAATTTCTTCAGAAACTTCTTCTTTGACATGGGCTCCAACCTCTTTTTCTTCAACGGCCTTCTCTTTTTCTTCGGCAGGTGGTTTAACTTTTTCTATTTCTTGAATTTCCTCCTTTACTTCGAGAGCTGCTTTTTGGTCAAGTGGTTTAACTTCTTTTTCTTCTATAACCTCTTTCTCTTCAACAAGGGGTTTAACATCCTTTTCTACATCTTTCATTTCCATCTTTTCTTCAAGAGCTTCCTCCTCCTCAATATGTTTAACTTTCATTATTTCTTCAATAACTTTCTCCTCTTCGGAAATGAATTCGACTTCTTTTTCTTCAATAATTTTCCCTTCCTCTTTGGAGATAGTCTTAACTTCTTTTGCTTCAACAATCTTCTCTTTCTCTTCGGCAAAGGGTATAACTTCTTTTTCCATTTCTTTAATTTCTTCCTTTTCTTCAGAAACTTCTTCTTTGACAAGGGCTTCAACGTCTTTTTCTTCAACGGCCTTCTGTTTTTCTTCAGCAAGTGGTTTAACTTTTTCTATTTCTTGAATTTCCTCCTTTACTTCGAGAGCTGCTTCTTGGTCAAGTGGTTTAACATCTTCTTCCATAGCCTTCTCTTTCTCTTCAACAAGGGGTTTAACATCTTTTTCTATTTCTATAATTTCCTTCTTTTCTTCAAGATCTTTCTCCTCCTCAATGTGTTTAACTTTCTTTATTTCTTCTATAACACTCTCCTTCTCTTCGGAAATGGATTCGACTTCTTTTTCTTCAATAATTTTACCTTCCTCTTCAGAGATGGGTTTAACTTCCTTTGCTTCAACAATCTTCTCTTTCTCTTCGGCAAGGGATATAATTTCTTTTTCTATTTTTTTAATTTCTTCCTTTTCTGCAGAAACTTCTTCTTTGACAAGGGCATCAACCTCTTTTTCTTCGGCAAGTATTTTAACTTTTTCTATTTCTTGAATTTCCTCCTTTACTTCGAGAGCTGCTTCTTGGTCAAGTGGTTTGACTTCTTTTTCTTCTATAACCTCTTTCTCTTCAACAAGGGGTTTAACATCTTTTTCTACTTCTTTAATTTCCTTCTTTTCCTCAAGATCTTCCTCCACCTCAATATGTTTAACTTTCATTATTTCTTCGATAACTTTCTCCTTCTCTTCGGAAATGGATTCGACTTCTTTTTCTTCAATAATTTTACCTTCCTCTTCAGAGATGGGTTTAACTTCTTTTGCTTCAACAATCTTCTCTTTCTCTTCGGCAAGGGAAGTAATTTCTTTTTCTATTTTTTTAATATCTTCCTTTTCTTCAGAAACTTTTTCTTTGACAAGGGCTTTAGCCTCTTTTTCTTCAACAGCCTTTTCTTTTTCTTCGGCAAGTGGTTTAACTTTTTCTATTATTTGAATTTCCTCCTTTACTTCAAGTTCTGCTTCTTTGTCAAGTGGTCTAACTTCTTTTTCTTCTATAACCTCTTTAACTTCTTTTCCTATTTTTGTAATTTCCTCTTTTTTTTCAACAACTTTTTCCCCCTCATATTGTTTAACTTCTTTTTCTAATTCTTCAATAACTTTGTCTTTCTTTTCGGGAATGGGTTCGACTTCTTTTTCTTCAATAATTTTCTCTTTACCATCGGAGAGGGGTTTAACTTCAATTTCCTCAATAATCTTTTCTTCGGCATGGACTTTGACATCTTGAAGAACCTCTTCAATGTCAAGGGATTTATCATCTTTTTCTTGAACAACCTTAGGTTTCTCTTCGGCAAGTGGTTTAACTTCTTTTTCTATTTGTTGAATTTCCTTCTTTTGTTCAGGAACTTCTTTGTCAAATTGTTTAATTTCTTCTTCTTCTTTAACCTTCTCTTTCTCTTCTTTAATATACTCCTTCTCTTCAAGAACTTTATCGTCGACAATATGTTCAACTTTTTCTATTTCTTCAATTTCTTTCTCATCGGTAATGAGTTTAACATCTTTTTCTTCAATATCCATTTCTTTCAATTCGGAAAGGGGTTTAATTTCTTTGTCTTCAATAATTTTCTCTTTTGTTTCGGCAAGTGATTTAACTTCCTTTTCTATTTCTTGAATTTCCTCCCTTTCTGGAAGCATTTCTTTGTCAAGGGCTTCAACTACTTCTTTTTCTTCAACAATCTTCTCTTTCCCTTCAGCAAAGGATTTAACATCTATTTCAATTTCTTGAATTTCCTCCTTTTCTTTAAGAATTTCTTTGTCAATGGTTATAATTTCTTTTTCTTCAACAACCTTCCCTTTTTCTTCTTCAAAGGGTTTAACGTCTTTTTCTTATTTCCCTAATTTCCTCCTTTATTTCGAGAACTTCTTCTTTGTCAAGTGGTTTAATTTCCTTTTCTTCTATAACCTTTTCTTTCTCTTCAACAAGTGGTTTAATATCTTTTATTTCTTTGATTTCGTCTTTTTCTTCAAAAACTTTTTCCTCCTTAATGTGTTTAACTTTTTTTATTTCTTCAATAATTTTCTCTTCGGAAATGGGTTCAACTATTTTTTCTTTAATAATTTTCTCTTTCTCTTCGGTAATAGGTTTAACTTCCTCATCAACAATCTTCTTTTTCTCTTCAGCAAGGAATATAACTTCTTTATCTATTTCTTTAATTTCTTCCTTTTCTTGAACCTCTTCTATTTCAAGAGCTTTAGCCTCTTTTTCTTGAACAACCTCTTTCTCCTCGCCAAGTGGTTCACCCTCCTCTTTTTCTTGAATTTTCTCCTTTTCTTCGAGAACTTCTTTGTCAAGTGGTTTCACTTCTTTATCTTGTATTACCTCTTTCTCTTCAGCAAGGGATTTAACTTCTTTCTCTATTTCTTTAATTTCCTCCTTTTCTTCAAGAACCTTTTCCTCCTCAATGTGTTTATCTTTTTTTGATTCCTCAATAATTTTCTGTTTGTCTTCGAAAATGGGTTCGATTTCTTTTTCTTCAATAATTTCCTCTTTCCCTTCAGAGAGGGGTTCAACTTTTTTTTCTTGAACAATCTTCTCTTTCTCTTCGTCAAGTGGTTTAATTTCTTTTTCTATTTCTTGAACTTCCTCCTTTTCTTCGAGAACTTCTTCTTTTTCAAGTGGTTTATCTTCCTTTTCTTCTATAACCTCTTTCTCTTCAGCAAGGGATTTAACTTCCTTCTCTATTTCTTTAATTTCCTCCTTTTCTTCAAGAACTTTTTCCTCCTCAATGTGTTTATCTTCTTTATCTAATTCTTCAATAATTTTCTGTTTGTCTTCGGAAATGGGTTCGATTTCCTTTTCTTCAATAATATCCCCTTTCCCTTCATAGAGGGGTTCAACTTTTTTTTCTTGAGCAATGAACGCTTTCTCTCCGTCAAGTGGTTTAATATCTTTCTCTATTTCTTGAATTTCATCCTTTCCATCGAGAACTTCTTTGTCAAATGGTTTATCTTCTTTTTCTTCTCTAACCTTTTCTTTCTCTTCAGCAAGAGATTTAACTTCCTTCTCTATTTCTTTAATTTCCTCCTTTTCTTCAAAAACTTTTTCCTCCTCAATGTGTTTTTCTTTTTCTAATTCTTCTATTACTGTTCTATCTAATTCTATCTGTTTGTCTTCGATTGCTTTTTCTCCAATAATTTTCTCTTTCACTTCAGAGACGGGTTCACCTTTTCTTTCTTGAACAATCTTCTCTTTCTCTTCGTCAAGTGGTTTAATTTCTTTTTCTATTTCTTGAATTTCCTCCTTTTCTTCGAGAAGTTCTTCCTTGTCAAGTAGTTTAACATCTTTTTCTTCTATAACCCTTCCTTTCTCTTCAGCAAGTGATTTAACTTCTTCCTCTATATCTTTAACTTCCTCCTTTTCTTCGAGAACTTTTCCTTCTTCAATGTGTTTATCCTCTTTTTCTAATTCTATCTGTCTGTCTTCGGATATGGATTCGATTTCTTTTTCTTCAATAATTTTCTCTTTTCCTTCTGAGAGGGGTTCATCTTTTCTTTCTTGAACAATTTTCTTTTCCTCTTCGTCAAGTGGTTTAATTTCTTTTTCTATTTCTTGAATTTGTTCCATTTCTTCGAGAACTTCTTCCTTGTCAAGTGGTTTATCTTCTTTTTCTTCTATAACCTTCTCTTTCTCTTCAGCAAGGGATTTAATTTCTTTCTCTATTTCTTTAATTTCCTCTTTTTCTTCAAGAACTTTTTCCTCCTTAATGTGTTTATCTTCTTTTCCTAATTCTTCAATAATTTTCTGTTTATCTTCGGAAATGGGTTCGATTTCTTTTTCTTCAATAATTTCCTCTTTCCCTTCAGAGACGGGTTCAGCTTTTTTTTCTTGAACAATCCTCTCTTTCTCTTCGTCAAGTGGTTTAATATCTTTTTCTATTTCTTGAATTTCCTCCTTTTCTTCGAGAACTCCTTCCTTGTCAAGTGGTTTAACATCTTTTTCTTCTATAACTTTTCCTTTCTCTTCAGCAAGGGATTTAACTTCTTCCTCTATTTCTTTAATTTCCTCCTTTTCTTCAAGAACTTTTTCCTCCTCAATGTGTTTATCTTCTTTTTCTATTACTGTTCTATCAAATTCTAATTGTTTGTCTTCGGAAATGGGCTCGATTTCTTTTTCTTCAATAATTTTCTCTATCCCTTCAGAGAGGGGTTCACCTTTTTTTTCTTGAACAATCATCTCTTTAACTTCGTCAAGTGGTTTAATTTCTTTTTCTATTTCTTGAATTTGCTCCTTTTCTTCGAGAACTTCTTTGTCAAGTGGTTTATCTTCTTTTTCTTCGATAACCTTCTCCTTCTTTTCAGCAAGGGATTTAACTTCTTTCTCAATTTCTTTAATTTCTTCTTTTTCTTCAAGAACTTTTTCCTCCTTAATGTGTTTATCTTCTTTTTCTAATTCTTCAATAATTTTCTGTTTGTCTTCGGAAATGGGTTCGATTTCTTTTTCTTCAATAATTTTCTCTTTCCCTTCGGAGGAGGATTCAAGTTTTTCCTCATGGATAATCTCTTCTTTATCTTCGGCAAGTGGTTTAATTTCTTTTTTAATTTCTTGAATTTCCTCCTTTTCTTCAAGAACTTCTTCCATGTCAAGTTGTTTATCTTCTTTTTCTATTTCTTCAAAAACTTCCTTTTTCTCTTCTTCAATGGATTTATCTTTTACAATTTCCTCAATTATATGCTCCTCTTCAATAACTTTCTCTTTCTCTTCGGCAATAGGTTTAGCTTCTTTTTGTATATCTTCAATATCTTCTTTTTCTTCGAGATGTTTTTCTTTATCAATTAGTTTAACTTCTTTTTCTATTTCTTCAATAGCTGTCTCTTTTCCTTCCAAAATGGGTTTAATTTCTTTTACTTCAATAACCTCCTCATCTTCTGTAAGAGGTTTAACTTCTTTTTCTATGTCTTCTGTTATCTGCTTTTCTTCAAGATCTTTTTCTTTGTCAAGTCGTTTAACTTCTTTTACTATTTCTTCAGTAAGTTCCATTTTCTCTTCTTCAAGAGGTTTAGCTTCTTTTTCAATTTCTTTAATTTCCTCTTTCTCTTCAAGAACTTTTTCTTCGGAAAGAGGTTTAGCTTCTTTTTCTATTTCTTGGATTTTCTCCTTTTCTTCAAGAACTTTATCTTTATCAAAGAGCCTAACTTCTTTTTCTATTTCTTCAACAGCTTTCTCTTTCTCTTCCAGAATGGGTTTAATTTCTTGTTCTTCAACAACCTCTTTCTCGTCGGCAAGTGGTTTAACTTTTTTTTCTAATTCTTCAATTACCTGCTTTTCTTCAAAAACTTTCTCTTTGTCAAGAAGTTCAATTTCTTTTTCTTCAATATATTTCTCTTTGTCAATTGGTTGAGCATCTTTTTCCTCAATAACCTTCTCTTTCTCCTCGGTCAGGGGTTTAACTTCTTTTTCTCTTGCTTCAATTTCTTCTGTTATTTCTGCCTCTACTTCTAGCTTAACATCAGAAACTTTTTCTTCTATCATTTTTTCTTCGATATCTGGTGATTGTGTTTTTTCTGTAAGTGGGATTTCTTTTTGTATTTCCAACTCTTCTCTTAATAGTTTTGTTCTCTCTTCAGCTATTTTATCCTTTGTTTCAGTAACTTTTCCTTGCACTTCAGATAAATGTCTAATTTCTTTTCGTTTTTTGTCAATTAAGCTTTCCTTTAATTGCAATTCCGATGAAATTTGAGTAGGCAAGCTTATTTGTATTTCGTCATCAATTTTAACTTCTGTTTTATCTATCTGTGTTTCAGCAGTTTGTTGAACCATGGAAACTGTCTCGGGAATTTCAGACTCTTTTGAGATTTTTTCACTTATTTCTATGTCAATTTTTACTTTTTCTTCTAGATCTGTATCGTCTTCTACTTCACTGCCCCTACTTCTGTCGTGATCTGTCTCCTGTTTTAATTTTACGTCCTCTGTAATAACTTCTATTTTCCCATGTTCAATTATTTCTTCTTCCACTTCTTTGCTCTTTTCTTGAATAATTTGATCTTCTACATGTTTTTGCTTTTCATCAATTATAACTGTTACTAGTTCAGTTTCTGATACTGTGGATGGCCCTGGTTTTTCACTCGTTTGCTGTGCATATTTTTCTTGAAGGTTTTTCTCATCCTTCTCATCTTTGTAAGCTTTTGCAGCTTCAGTCAGTGATATTTCAGCCATAATCTGGGAGGCAAATCCTTTTTCCACTCTAATGCGTTTTTCTTGCTCTATCAGATACTCTAAGGAATATACCTCAGATGAATCATCAAGGATTTCTACCGAATCACCTCTAAGAGATTTAGCTTTATCATGGTCACGTTGTTCATCAGTATCTTTTTTCACTTCGTCCGATTTTTCTTTTTCTTCAACTTCAAGTCTATCACAGATTGTTTCTTCTATAAGAGTTTTGAACACGGCTTCTGAGGCTTTTCTTTCAGTTTTTGCGATTAGTTCTTCAACTACACCCTTTTCATCTTCAGATGAATCGTCTTTCACAGATTTTATTTCCGCTTTTTGTGTTTCAGTAACAAGTTCTTTAAGAACATCAATTTTAGGAATTTTTTCTTTAATTTCGTCCTCTAAAATTTCTTCTCCTTTTAATTTCATTTCTTTAATTGCTGAAGCACTGAACTCTTCATACTTGGTTTCAAATTCTTCACTCGCTTCTAGCTTTTGTTTCTTTTCAAAAGGTTTTTCCAATCTAATTTCTAAGTCTTCAGAAGCCTTTGATTCTACTACTTTCTCTGATTTTTCTTTAACATCCTCTTTTTCATGTTTCTCCTCTAAAGTAGACTTTTCTTCCTCATATTTTTCTTCCACGTAAATTTCATGTTCAGTTGAATCAACTTCTTCATGTATAGGTAAATCATCGACTTCATCAGGGGTTTTAATGATTTCTCTTGGATGAATTGGAGGTGTCTTC
>JABUQX010058910.1:7500-50354 GCA_015478945.1 Trachelipus rathkii | reverse complement strand
TATGCGTGGAAAATAGTATAGATAACACATGTGCTCTCTGCATACCAAACTCTCCAATAAATTTTCTTTTTATTTCAAGCTGGTATTAAGACTTTTATTTTATATATATCAATTTTTTTGAGTATTATTCGTTATGGAATCTAATTATTCTTCATAAGCTATTACATAATATGAGCGAGCAATTATAAACTCAAACACAGCTATTTAAAATTTCTATATTGTTAGGTAGTTAGTATATAATTATCTATAGAAACCCCGAGTATGAGTATAATTCTTTTATGTATAAATAGTGGACTAATGAGGCCCAAGGTATATCTAGCTTCCTAAATGAATTGAGATAGTTATTTGCTTTCACTTGTTATTATAAAAAAAATAATCCTTTTAATTCTTAAGTATTGACTAGTTTACAAATAATTATAAATATGATGCACTTCGTTTACCTCTTTTATTTGGCCCTTCAAGACTTTGGTGAGTTTATTAATGTGACTTCAATACTGTCCATTTCTAGTAAATGAAGGAGGCTCCTCTTGCTGTCCTACAAAAAGACAATACTGGTGAAATAGGACATACACCAAAATATAGCTAGTCCTATTTATGCAAAATAACCCAGAGGAGATATATAAACATGACATATACACCACTGTTCCTTCTCATGAAAAATATTTTAAAGAATTTTAAGTCATCCAGGGCTCTGTAAAACCTAGCACCATTTCTTCTTTCTCTAAGAAGAAAAGCTCTCTATCTTATAAGTGATGATTATAGATGAATGAGAGCTTCGGTTGCCCACACCACCCAACAATTATCCATCTACCACTCTTTGAGGTTAGATTTGGGTAAAAAAATTTTATTATGATAGTACTAATTCATAGATATGTGGAAGCTCAGACGTGTATCTATGTGATATTATCTCATCTCATTTCTATTATTAGTGTATTTATATAATATCTCGTTACTATCATCTAAGGTCCGCCGTTGTGAAAGTCATTATTACGCATAATACTCACCATAGAGCCCAGGTATATATTATATTTTTTAGAATGTAGCGCTCTCCACACAACTCCAAGATGGTATAAACAACACTTTTAACTATAAAGCCCGAACGGCACATTAACATCTTCCTTACGTCATGCACCATTTTAGTATGGACCATACGCCTTCTGCCCTGAAAACTCACCATCCTCTCTCTTCCTTCAGAATTCGGCTTTCAACCGACTCAATCTGCAGAGCTGGTTATTCATCTTCTCTCTCGGAGTGTAGTCGTCTAACTCTCTGGTCTCGTTCCCATAATTTCACTCAACTTCTCTTCCAAAACAAAATTAATTTATTATCTAACATTTTCACTCGCTTAGTAACCCAGATCTAATTAAATAAAATCAAAAGTCTATACTCTATTATTATTATTCTCCACATTATATAAAAAATTGGAAAGCTATTGAAATATATTAATATATCTCATTCATACTTATTTCCATTATTATTTTATATTCTTACTTTCATATTTTTTCAACCCTCTCTCTAGCATCGGCTCCGCATCATCGTATGTCTCAAACTATCTATATATATACTTTAGTCTAATTAATTAATATATACTTTAAAATTACGCTCTCAAATAAACCTAAAAATTTATTTCATTTTTGATGAGTTTGAATATGCTAATCATCGGAGTGGACATCACAAGTTCGCCCTAGCACGATGATCGCCCTAAGCCACTGTGCCATCCTGGATGACGAGTTTTCATTATCTTTCCGTATAAGAGATAGCACTAAAATTTATATATTTAGTATCCTTAGTACAATCATGTGACCATATGGCTCTACGTGAACAACAGTTCATAAAATTTAAATAAATGATCACAAAAAAAGCTGTAAACACTTACATGCCACCCATGATAGAGACATCTATGGCCACTACTCAACAGACTTTCGTCCCTTTGGACCCTACTGACCCACACCGACTTGACAATTCCATATAATCTGCATAACCTCTCCAGTCTACATCCATATCCTTGGACTCATCATACACCCATCAACTATATTTGTCAAGCTAGTACATATTTCATAAACTCTTTGCTGCATGATATTTCGTACCCTGGCCTGTGGCATCACTACTTCATGTCTGCCAAAACACATTTATACACTTACATAAAAATCTCATTCAACTTTAACCAATCACGCACACATATCTCCGGTCTCACAAGCTGTGACCTCCAACCTTCTAAACATGACTTCACACTGAGACTTGATCTGCACTCACAGTATCCTCTACCTATATTAGTGACCCCGTCCTTGTACAACATACTTATTCAGTTTATTCAGCAGAAGTTTACTCTGTATTCTTTTCTCAATCAAACTCACCTTGACCATGAACCTTCAACCGTTTTTTTGAGACCTAAAAATTAATTTTACTCTTGAATCACTTTCTCAATAACAAATAAAATACTCATTTACTATCTATGAGGCTCAAAACTCTCAAAAGTGACTACTATCCTACTGTTATCACACAGCATCTATCAAGAAATACTTTAAATATAAAAATGGCATGAATATCGCGCATATAATAGTGTACTGCTAGCTTACAAAGGCAAACTTCCTGTTTTACACATCCCACTCTAAGTGCACACCAATTTCTCCACCATTCTAACACTCGTAGCTGTTTTCACTGTCCAGTCGCGCGCACCTCGATATATCTCTCATAACATGCGCAACGTTCTAGTCTTAAGCACCTCGCACTCCATATAGCTAACTAATAATAAATTTAACCAAGGAGACATAACACAACCTCATGTCTATTACTCCGCTCATATTAATCCTAATGGACCATAATCATATCACATATGAGCGCATCTCATGTGAGTCTTACACATCGCCTTCTCTCTAGCTTCGTAATTACAGCACATCTCCAAATATAGCTCTCTATGTATATTCCATGTATACTAACTGACGAAGTCCTACCAACCTCAACATCACACATTATATGCTGCTATATCGCTATCTCACACACACTCGGCGGTCATGAGTGCGCAATATCACAACTTATATAATCTAAAACTCATACTCATCAAAATACGAAACATCATTAGCCTAAAACTCAATATAATTAAATATCTCATAAATACATACGTTTCCATATTCTAATTACATTTTCTCCCTCATTATTTATAACAATACCATTATCATTTATATAATTACAATATAGTGTATAAATGTTTCTTAGAAGTCCACACATACTATATATAAATTAAACTACCTAACTACACTATATAAACTCTATTAATCAGTATCTTAATCGCTCACACTCAATGTGCGCTTTCTCGATCTTCTTCGACATAACGTGAACTTCTTCTCAGTCCATTAACTTGAAATATCTCTGAAGAACACTATTTTGAAATTTAATACTAATCGTTCCAACACTTACGAAATCTTCTAATTACAATCTTACGCGTCGTGACACAAATTATATAATTTCTACAGTTCCCCTTTTCTCCATGAACAGTTACCCTATATCATTTAACATATGAGTTACTCTAAGCATATGAGTTGCACAATTGCTAGTACTAATTTTAGTCCTCTCTTTGTTGCTTACTCCTCCAAATCCAATTATATGCAGTGACCTAAAATAGTTGTATAGGTACTTATAACAGTTCCAAAATATATAACAAATCTATATACAATATCTCTATCACATCATCTCATCTCGACCTCCGTCTGTTTCTCATTTTTGATATCATCATCCACCAAGATAATATTTATACATTGCGCAAAAACTTCATAAAAATAAAATTGTCATAAAAAAATACATAACTGCTCGTTCAGCATCCAGTACTATACCATCTCTAATCTACGTCTATATTCATCCCACTCCATGACCAATGTAACCTCTTACAACAAAATCGCAATCTACTAACCATAAGATAACGCACTCTCATACTCCTCCCAATATATAAGTACATAAGAAAATTATACCAATTTCAATTCATTCCAAATTATGCTGTATACATCAAACCGAAGCACAACAAACACCAATTGACCCCATCTCATCTATCATCTCTTCTCAACTCAAAATATTAATGTGCTATTGATTAGTGCTTAGACTCGGACACTGAGTGTACATAAATTTCACACTCACTCACCTCAACACTTTACATTTCAATACAGTAATCAAAAAGCACCACCCACTATTCCATATTATCTGCTATATGCACAATATAGAATACTACAACGCCTAACAAACACTATAATTCTCTTGTGTTCTACACTAAAACCTTTCGCGCTTTCCTTCCAGAGAAGTACTATACCAGTTCCCTACTAGCATAATAAAGAATCCTCCAAGATATTATATTCCACGCGTCTCCAATCACACGTTACCAAGCTATTACCAAATACTTGCGCGTGCTGGTGTGTTATAAGTCCACTCTGAATATTAGCATAAAAGATCCTCTCAAAGTGTATATATACTCCTCATTTAATTCGCTCTACAAAGAATCCCAGTCAATTAGTTACAGCTCTTAAGACCTTTCGCTTTTATATATTCTTGTAAACTATCTCCTTTCGCTTATATATGAGATCTCTTCTATCAAATAACTCACTACTTCATTTATTTATCATCAATTATAGCACATGGTTTACAAAATACGCTTTCTAATCCCTACCACATTACGTATCAAAATACGCACAGCAATTGCTCTGATCATGTAACATTTTTACTAAATATTCAGCGTTTATCTCACTTTCTCTCACATATTAAGCACTAACAATCACTTCTCTGACTTATCACCTTCGTCAAATCAACTAAACATAAACAATTGCTCTTACTTAAGTTGAACGCATTCTATATTTTTCACTCCCACACAGACTTTTCGACTTTCAATATGCTAATACATAAATTTCGTATTTTAGTTCAACCGTTATATATAGTTGACTATATACTCTCAAGACTCATCATTCTTTACATACTTATCCTTATATATATTATTAATATTAAAATATTATATTAATATAACTATATAAATATCGCTACTATAAGTGTTACTACTTTTAATCAATAATTCTGAGTTTTAATAAATATATAAAATAAAAATATATAATAAAAATTAATAATATATTAATTTATAATAAATTATATTTATTAATTATATTCATTAAAGCTTTCATATATGCAAACAAATTTAATAAGGACAGTTCTTATAGAGGAAATAAGTGTCTTAAAAATAATTGAGAATTCTTTATGGTTGTTATTTCCCTGTATAATTATAATATAAATTGAGAACCATATTATTACAGTAATTTTGATATATCGGCCATTATGCCTCAGTGTACTATTATAATAATATAAATAATAAATAAAATATAAACGATCCATTTATATATATGTCAAGAAGCTTGCTACTCCTTAAGGGTTTCTTGCAGCTGAGAGTGAGCTAAAGACACCGTACCTTACATGCCTTCTTGTAGTCCAAAAGAGGAAATGAACAACTTGTTATTTAATATCTCCATCTTATTGTATCAGTCATAAGACATGAGTAGATCTTTTCTCATCTGCAGAGATGAGTGCAATTATAGATTGTCTTTGGTTCATACTTCCTAAAAAATTTGATCGCAAATGTTTATAATGGAACTTAGCAGGTGTTACCGTGAAATATAATTCTCTAGTATAATATAGGCACATTCAATTTACTTGAGCTCTAATGTACTCTCTTATTAATTATTCTACTCAGAACACTCACACAACTCATAGCATGAGTGAATTTTAAAAGAAATAAAGACTCTTTATGAAATGGATTTTGACTATGTTTTACAGTCCGAACTTGTTTATAGAATAGAATATTCTAGTAGATACCCAGAGTCTATATTATTTTTCACAATATGTGTTAGAAATATCTTGTTTAATTTTCTTTTTAGTAGATTTAATAATTAAAGTTTTAGTTCACTATCAAAAACTTATTATATAATGTTTATGTTAAAGACATATTATATTAATTTTTTTACAATATATATCTTCTGATATATACGATCTTTATGAGATGTACTTCCGTATTATAGACCCTAACGGGCTAAAATTATTATATGTTCTTTTATGAATATGTATAGATAAAAAAACTTTTTTAATATTTTTCTTTCAAGGAGTCTTTATTAGTTAATCGACTTTTTAAAGACCCAGGTAGTGATAAATTCTATCTCATCGGTACTTAATTTGGAATTTTATGCTACGAAATTTCATTTAATTTTTATTCTTGTATGTCCTATATTTATTATGGTCCTTCATTGCAGAACGATGTTTGAGATTAGCCGCACACCTCAGGATTATTTTTTTCCATATATGTCTCTCTGTAGATTCTACCTCGTATATTATTTTTTTAATATTTTCTCTTTATATTCATACGCCACTATTGAGACGTTTTAAAAGGACCCTATTCATTAATGTGACACCATCTTCCTTCCTCATCGTCTTTTATAGAAAGATTAATGATATATGTGTGTAGTCTATATATGATGCTACATCGTTACATATATATCACTAGTATAGTTTTCGTTTTTTTATTATTTCACTAATTCCATCTATAGCAGCCGAGTATATTATATAAACAAATATTATCTATTCTCTCTATCAGTTTTATCATATTTCCTCTTTTTTTATGACTGATCTGGGAGACTAGTAAACTTTCTGAAATTTAGCATCTTTCTATATATTGATATTTTGTTCTTCTGCGAGCCGTGGCTTTAATATATTCCTTGTGAAATTTGAATTGTTTCGTAATCGCAGAGTGGAAAACCATAATTCTCATTTGTTATCGCATGTTTTAAAAAGATTTTGTGTGGGCGATTCGAAAATCGGTCTTCGAGATGAATCAGACGAAATCTCTCGATTTATATTTATATTTTACGACAACCCTATTTCTTCGTATATATAAATATTCTCTCAGTCATGCTCTCAATTTTTATAATCTGGATTCTGTTTAATTTTATTTCTTGAATAAGACCTCCTCGTCTATATTTTTGACTCAGAATCTGTGCCTTTTTTAATTTTCGGATAGTCTTACTCTAGTTTCCAAGCGAGTAATCTCGGAATTTGGAAATATACCTTACCCCTCTTTACCGAGATATACAGATTTACTCTTTGCATAATTGATACAGGGTGAATCGACATATTAGGCTTTATGTCGTGATTGGTGCATTTTAACGTTTTGTACTGCTATTGAGTAACAATAATGTCCCCTATTACTTCGAGTGCGTGCATATCCTCATGATTGTCCAATTGTTAATTATTATCAATGGGTGTGGTTATAGCCCTTATGTTTTAATTACTAATGCCTTTGCCCAAGGTCCATAAGGAGCCTACGATATATTCTCATTCTTTCATCATGAGTAGAAAATTCTCATTTTCTCTCTCTCCAATATCTACCTATATTGATGTTTGTGTATAATAATGATGCAGATTTGAAATGTAGCAAGTGTGTTATGCTGTTTTTTAGTGCATTCTTAAAGCATAATATCGAATTAATCGAGAACAATCGAACTATTGTGAATGCGTAAGAGAATTAGGAGATGAGTCTGGTGGTCAATTGCTCTCAAAGCACTTCCAAGGCATCATATTTTAAGTGAAATTCCAGTGTTAAAAGTCCTGCTCGACTGTAGGGAACAATATAATACTATTTATAACTCACCTTCTTATGTATGTTACTATCATTATTATTATTATTATTATTTCAAAGTTTACTATCAAATTTCTTTAACTTGTTAAAGCTAATTTAAAAATCAGTAATGGAGGTTATAATCAGTAATCAGCAAAAAAAAAAACTTCCTTGAATTCTTATAAACATAATTTAGAAGTGTATAATATATATTATAACCGTAAAGTTACCTGCACTCATCTATTATTCTATAACTAGGCTACATAACATTCATTCCAACTCATCTTATAATGATATGTGTTCCCCAATCTACTAGTAATTTGATGCATTCTAGTTAAATATATAATTCATTCTCTCAAATGTTGGACATTTCGTTAAACTGATATCTCTACTATCACGTTCCTATTATATATATGTCTATTATTGATTAGTTTATAGCGCCTCGACGTATATAGTCTAAATACCGATAGTCGCATCTCTAATGGAAATATCTTCATATATTTAGATGCCCTTCATGGATTACGAATGTCGTTTTCTGGGTGTCCTCCTCCTAAATCTGAATTGTCGTAATTTGCCAATAGCTCACTTATTGGAGTAATAAAGATTCATAAATTTTATTATGAAAAGTAAATTTATATATGAGTTATTTAGCATATAAAATGGTATAAAGAACAAGTTCTCCTACTAACGTAACCATTTGAACTCTACGTGATACAAAAATACTCAGTTATATTCATTCAATTATTTCTAATGATATAATCCAAGATCCAAAATCAACCGGATTAATGTAACTCCGATACTCTTTCTCCATGTATATACTTTTAATATCACAGGCACAACGATAGGAAATGCGTATAGGCTGAGAATCCTAGATTTCCGATTATCTCACTAGTCTCCCTCTCACATTCCCAATGACCAATATACCTTCGCGTGACAATTTTCCCCAGTATTCACTACTATACAGCGTGTCTACTCATGAGCACAAAAACTAAAAGTCACTAAGTGAAGTCGACTCCTGAACTCGCGTTTTGAGAATCACTCTCTCCATCTGTGCAAGTGCGCATTCTCATGACTAAGTAAGCATAATCCTATTGTTTAAACCTCTCACCAATACCCCTGGCTGGTATTTAAAATGTCGGTTAAATATACCCGCGAAGCGCTATTAACAACAATCCCCAAAATCAATTTCTCTGTCAGCAGAATTCGGCCATTTCCCATTTATGTCATGATTAAAATCCTTATTTGATTTGACAGTGTTAAGTAACTTACACTTTTTTGCTAGAAATTCGATTGATACTTGTCAGACCGACCCAGAAGTTTAACCAAGTTGGGCTAAACTTTAGTACAGCCTTCAAAATTCCTAACAGAAGTAACCAATTTAGTATTATCAGCAAACTTAGAAACCATAAAAACCCCGACGACGACCTATACCGGTTCCGTGTTCTCTGGACTCGTATCATTGGTTCTCTCCACACTTTTTTAGTAGGTTGATATGATAAATTTTCACCTTTTCCTTACATCTTATTTTATAATTACAGCCATCAATCGCTTCAACAACAAGGAATGGCCCTTTCAATCTCACCAACAGCTTATTATGAGTAGCCGGCAACAGCACTAAGACTTTATCCCCTGGCGACAGATTTCTGCATCTCCCCTTCCCTTTATCATAATATTTGTCACGAGATCTTTCCAAATTTTCCCTATCTATCTTTAGAGTTTCCTCTAACTTATTCCATAATTTAAATGCGTATTGGTAGGTATTTTCTACAACGTGGTTCGTTTCCTCTAGCCATAGTGTTGTGATTGCTATTTATATACACTAAATCATATACCACTGAGTATATTTGAACGGTATAATGGATAAGTGATAAAGCCTTATGACTCACACACCAGGAAATATTTTTAAATGCGCCATATATTGCTACAAAGTACAAAATATATAAGATACATTTTTGGATGTGTGGGCTATAACTCTGCCTACAAGTCTTATATATTATTTGATTGCATATCATTCATTTGAACCCCAAATGCCAAGACACTAGTGTAAATTTCATGATGTTTAGAATAGTTTCATTATAATATATCGTAGACTCAATTATCTCCAGATATTAGTCTTTCATACCAAAGATGGGGTATGTGTATATATAGATAATCTATTCTCGTCTGATTGTGTTTAATATATTTCCCGCAGACCCTTCTTATATACAAGAGTCCCGACACATTTATGTCCTGTAATATATTTCCTTACAAGCGATTACTGAGCATCGAAAAATATTCCGTCCTCATTCGAGCTTCACAGTTGTAAGACAAAGAAGCTAATTAAAGTAATATTAACAGCGAGAGTCTCTAGAACATTAGTTAGTAAAGATGAGCTAATACATAAACCTTAAGCACTCACAACTATCTAACTTCTACATGGTAATCAATTCAATTATAATCTCTTCAGATGT
Organism: Trachelipus rathkii; assembly: GCA_015478945.1. Taxonomy (NCBI): domain Eukaryota; kingdom Metazoa; phylum Arthropoda; class Malacostraca; order Isopoda; family Trachelipodidae; genus Trachelipus; species Trachelipus rathkii. Next base: position 40,277 of record JABUQX010058910.1, on the reverse strand, counting down.
AGTGGAGATAATCGGTATTTTCAGTATGATTAATTTATTAACTGTGGGTCCTCATAGTCTCACATGTAGTTTTGTATATATAAAAACATGCTAATCATCTGTCCGTATGAAGACGTATGTGTAGTTATTTGGTTGGCCCGACCAAAATCGGGATGGGCTACTCTCTTAAAAGGTTTCTGTGTGTGTTAAATAATATCAATGGATAGTGATATACACGATGAAAAAGTATACCAACCGCTTTTCTTTAATCTATTTTCTTCGTATTTCTCCTTGCCACAAACAACAATCTGCCAGGAGAAAAGTTCCATATAACAATGGTACATATAACATTTCTTAATATATAATATATATATATAATGTTGAACTATCTCTTGCTCCAGAGCTGAAACGGAGATGTCATATTCCTTACAGCTCCAAGGATCTCGAACTATGTACCCTCAGTTTAAGGAGTGACCCGCTCTGTTATCATAATAGTGAGCCTCAACTTACCATTAATAGGTAGACTTATTCTTGTGTTTACTATATATATAGATTAACTACGAAAACTTTTTTAACTTATCTGCTTTGTTATATACCTATACTCAATGCTGTTATGGATCTCACACAGGTTAAACTCAACGGATGGCTTAACAGTGTAAATGTCGCCACTTTAAGGGTCTGAGGCATTAAGTTAGTACGCCAATATGGCTGTTCATCTCGGCAGTGTTTTTCTCGCAGTCTCTCGAGTTATTAACCTTCTTTGCACGATGGTGCAAGGAGATAAAAAACTCTCGATGTACCTGTACATATAGAGATGTATTCATAAACCAGTCGTCCTCTTTGTGAGCAAATGAATCGTGGGACTCAGTCTATTGACTAATATGGGCACTACGAAATGGCGTATAAGCTTAGGTTATTTATTACCTATTACTATACAGTATTCTGGTATATATTGATATTTATATATATCAACCCCCAACCCGTAATACGGATAACTAACCGTCATACTAAATGGGTTCTCTCGGTTACATGCTACTAATCTATTAATACTCGTTTTAATTGAGTACACATAAGCGTGAGGCTATCTAACCGACTCGTTATTGTGATTTATGAATAGGTTAACATAACTCGTCCAAATATCCTACTTTGAAATTTCTCCTACTTAGATCATAACTCAGTTGATTATCTTATTACGGTATATATTCCTCATATTCGCCGCTTGGCGTGTGATCACCTTTAGTATCTAATCTATATACTTACTTCGTTTTAATAGTCTAGTAACTAGATACTTAGGGTCCTCAAGTGATGTAGCCTTCGATTATTATTCGATTGTTAAGTCATATAGATGACGTCTATCCATGATGACAAAGTGTCATTATCTATACCTGTCCCGTATGAATATGTAGGATACGTACTGCACACTGAGACAAAGATTAAGTGCTTGTTGACCCAAGTCTATTCTCAAGTTATTATCATACTATACTAATATGTAAACTATCTTGTCCTGGATATGATCCGTGTTGTTATATCGTCTATATATTAGTCATTATGCATGTCGTGAAATTTGATTTTAACAAAATACTCGTACTCATCACCAATCGCTTGGTTTTGACTATAATCTAATATATACGCTTCTGTGAAAGCTACTAATAATTTCTGACACGTTTTGATATCATCTATCACTAACTCCTATAACGTGTCAAACAGCCGGGCATTTAACTTTATGGGTTCGATAATATGATCTCATTCTGGAGTTATACTCACGTCAGAAATAATAAAATTTTTCTTCGCAATGAGAAGAGGGGTGAATTACTCCTCGAGCTGTAACTCGACATTTACCACTCAATCCAGTCTATGCATATGAATCCGTATGTTGCGCAAAATCATTTTTAGAGATTTCATAGAAGTTAGCTGTGATATAGTATTTTCTCGTTAACGTCTTTCTTGTCACTAATACACAAGTCAGATAAAGCATTGACACTCTAAATGACGATTAATATCTTTGTAGATAATTGAGTAATACATTAAATATTAATTGGCTAGATTTGACATTTAGTAATAGGGTAACAGCATTCTTTTGGAGAATACTCTGACTGATGAAATTCTGGACATATAGTGAAGTCTAGCTCGGGCAATTATATATATATTAAATTAGATATAAAATATTGTGACTGATGACTCTAGGATAATGATTATATTAAAAAGTGTAAATCTAATATTTTTTAACTGATAATTCTATTACAATTATTAATATAAATATCTTTAAATAATTTAAATTTTTTTATTTTATTAATTTAAGAATAAGGCAAAATATATTATTATATTAATATTTATAAATATATTATTAATATATTATATATATATAATATATATATATATATATATTATATATAATAATATCATATATATGATTATATATTATAATTATAATATTATATTATATTAATATTTATTAATATATATATATATATAATTATATATATATATTAATATATATATATATATATATATTAATATATTAATTAATTAATATATATATATTATAATATATATATAATATATTAATTATAAATAATATATTATTAATATATATATATAATATTAATATATATATATATATATATATATAATATATATATATATTAGGATAAAATGTGTGAGATTATTACACGATAGTGAAATGCTCGTATACAATAACCGAAATTCTGAGCTTAAACAAAGTTATTTTGGATATACTCACGTAATTTAACCGAATATTCGGTATCACTGAAATAAATATCATAGTTAGATATCGCACCAACATAGATAAATATTATATATATCAGTGGCTTAAATTAGTGTATTTTCTACAAGTATTATACCTATCCACTGAGGTATAAATTATATATAATCACACACATATTCTGCTGAGTATCTTCAAAAAAGCATTACAAAACACGCAAGAATTAATTAACTAAACTTTTGTTTTTATGGAGGTGAGGTTTTTTAGATCATATGCACTGGAGATGCTATTGAGTAGCTATAAATATCTTGGATATTAGTGCGTGAGAAAACTCGTGTAAGATACAATAAATATATATACATACACACGGGATTATGCCTTGCGACATTACACACTAACACAATTCCGCTGTATATTCCAGCACTCGAAAGATACGCCACTACTATTTGTTTGAATTATTCTCGGAAGAACTGAAAGGCAAGATTTATTACGATTGAATGACAAAATCGCCAAGACGATAAGAATGTGTAATAAAGATTCAAAGTTATATATCTCACCAACATAATAAATAAAATCCCTGTGAATTGTTTTGCTTAATAAGCGGAGAGGTTCAGCGCAGGCAACTTTATTATACAGGTTCTCTGAATATTTCACATAATGACTTAATGTTTAGTATAACTAATTATTAACGTCTTTATTATGTCATAGTGGATGTACCACATATGACCTTTGAGGTAATGATGTCTATTATGACCTTATTTCACATGGTATGACCTTGTATGATCGTGAATAAGTGTAAAACCTTGTATAACCATAAATAATCTTGAACGATCTTGTATGACCTTGCATATCCTTGTATAACCTTATATTACCTTTATGACCGTGTATAACCTTGTATGATCTTCTGTTATGGTCTTGTTTTTGAAAGCTTGTACCATATTTTTATATCTGTAACAGTGATTATAGCATGTAGTTGTCGGAAAGGTCTTCTCCAAGTGTCCAAAGATGGGGCTCACATTTAGGTGTGAGTCTCGTCGAGCTGGAACGGAGGTGTGACAACGAGCAGGGGGGACGTTTTCCATCTCCCTCACTCGCCGTATGGAACGTGGGCCCAGAAGGCTGAAGCACCACTCCCCGCGAGCGAGCAGCCTGGCGAGACTGTTTATTGACACTTCCAAGATAGCTCGTTTAAAGATCGAGAGCTGTGTGCGCTTTTACATCCAAGCAGAGCACATCTGTGCCTACTCGTGTCAGGTGTGTGCGCGGAGATTTGAGTCGGTATTACGGTGATGCCCCGGAATGAGAGGGCACGAATAGTATGGAGCACACAAAAGACTCAAAGCCTGACTCTTGAGGATGCACGGGTTACAATGGAGTGCAGGGTAACATGGATGGTAAAATATGCGTCGAACTCATCAATATGATGGGTAGAGGCATTTGTCATTCTCTCACGGTCAGTAGTCACACAAGAGAGAACAGGTATAATCACACACGCAAATAATCTCTCAATGATTACGTGGATGAGCTATAGGGACACAGTCCGTGGGACGTCATATTAGAAATCGAGCTAGGATCAAACGCGAAGATAAATTGACGCCACAGAGAGGAGAATCCCTTTCGACGTCAATAATATTAACTATTAATTATTAACAAATTAAATTGCAATACTTCTCTGAACATCGTACGGGAACCACTTGTACAGAGAGAAATTATACTACATTCTTACTTCCTACTTTCAATAAAACACAATTAATATACCAGGCATTTTCTCCATAAAAAACACTCGAGATTGTTGTGCACTATGGCTCCTTGCTGGTACTTGAGCATGATGGTGTGAAAGTGTCCTTGAGATGTTATTATTTATGTCTCATATCTGTTTTTCTCTTAGGATCTCTCATTTTCCGCAATCCCTCGATGAAAGAAAATAATAAGGAAGCTGGACCTAGCATTCCTCGAGTGGCACAAATGCAATATACTCTCGGACATCTTCTCTCCGTGTATGTTGCTCATTTGTAGCGTTTTGAATTTATGAGAAATTAGAAGGACACATTAGACTAGTAGATAAAGAAGGTCATATGGTACGGTGTGTGAGAATTAAAATGAGCTTACATTTCAATTTGTCGCACATAATTTTTCTGTGAGGTAAACAGTGAGATAAGTACCTAGTGAGGTAAACTCATAAACTCATATACAATTGATTATCGTATAGGAGAGAACTGCAACTCAGATTTTTAATTTCTAATGAGAGGATGTTTAGTGACGCGATGAGTATAAAAGTTTGCACTACGGGGAATGCCGAGACGATGATACTGCTTACTCAGGTGAGAGAAACAATATTCCGAGAATTTTCCTAGCACTCACGGATTGAGCGCTCTAGATTGAGCATTTAATGTGAAAAAAACTATTTTAATAGAAAGATTCTCACTGCTCGTGCGTGCGTCGTGCTATCTTTCTCCTCTCTCCTCAATTATTCTCTAAAAGTTTCAATATTGAATGACGTTACCTAGTGGCACGTTAGGTATAAGTATAAATATCCAAATATGATGGGTATAATATATATTAACCGTAACTTTGTTGCTAGAGCTTGATGAGGATATTCCAGACACGCTTAATGCATATCTCATAGATTACGGTTCTACTCTGAGAGAAAGTTTACTACTCCTAATATTCTAGTAGGTAAGTTTACATTAATCTAAAAACCCTCATACCTTTCTTAATTACATTCAATTGTTATATGATCCTATATACTCCTTATATTACTTCATATGTTAGTTTATATATTTGGTTTAACATATATCTATCAAAGACTAATTAGTAATATATAATATCATTGCGATTTGTTTTTCCCTATTTACTTAAATTATTCACATATAAGTATAAGTAAATCAAACTTATTCAGAGGGGATTTAAACCTCCCTCGGTATAAAATTTAATTTAGGCGATCAAAATTTTTGATTCCTTAAGTTCAATAATAATAATAATATTATAAATAATATTAAATATATAATATAATAATAATTAATTAAATTAATTCAAAAAATAAATAATAATAATAATAAATTTAATATAAATTTATCTATATGAAGAAAATATACTAACAAACTAAAACCAAAAAATAAAAAATTAACAATAATATAATTTAATAATTTAATAATAATAATTAAATAATAATATAATAAATATTTAATATAATATAATAGGAATATATAAATTAAAATAATTTAATAAAATAAATAAATTTAACTAAATTATAATAATACTATATATTATATAAATATCCCAATAATTGTGATAGACCTACTCTGAAAATAAAGGTAAAATCCAAAATTACAAATCTGTGATATACATCAACCAATATCTACACAACATGAGCATAATGAATGTGATATTGCAAATAAATACCTGATTACATTTTATGTAAATTAAACCGCATGTAAAACACCAATTAAATTTCAATTTAATGAGAATGGCGCTTTAAAATTGAAATATTACCCAGTATTTTAATAACCAGTGTTAATATACAAAGTAATAAAACAAAAAGTAAATAACTATTTATCTTCCCAATGGATAGGACAAAACCATTTGAATAATTAAAAATAAATGTAAATGATTAATATTAAATTTTCGTATGTGTAAAATATTATTAAAAAAATTTTAGCTTCGATGTAGAATAAAGCATTAAGGAGTTAAAATGACAGTAAGAGCGATATTGAGCAGTTCAGTACCATTTTCACGGGGATAACCTATCACTGTGTGGCTTCATATTAATATTTTCTCTCCTTTGGTCCCCCATAGTTATAAATATTCCTGTTCACTTTCGGGAATGATGACTTGTGGCTGTCTGAAATTTAGTATGTTTATTGCCTGTTTTTTTCAAATCATTTAAAACTGTTATCCTTGGAGGTGTTTTCCACCAATTGCATAGGAATGATCATTGTTCTTCAACTGGTCACAGTATGGTCACATACACTTAATGTTATTATTGTTTTTATTTTCTTGAGATGTAATTACTGGTCAAGTTAGGAGCAACTTATTTTTAGACCAGGGACTTAAATGTTATATATTTTTATTTTCTTTGATGTAGATTCCGTCTCCTCTCCAGCCTTTTACTTTTATGTGTACAATAATCACATCGTCAGAAGAATATGGAATCTTTTGTGTTCTTCACTCTTCACTTTCTTTTCTGATAATGAGATATTGAGGCTATAGCACACATTTCTTTACAAACCAAATACATTAAAGAGAAGTAGAAAAATATGAAAGAGCTATACGGCTTCACTTTCTCACTAACGTGAAGATCATGATATTCAAGGAAGAGAGTCAAAGATTGGAACGTAAATTTTCATTGCATTTTACATTTCCAATGCCCAATGACATATTTTTGAAGCTGATTAGATTATCTGCTTCTTAAGAAGATTGATATGAAAAATAGCAGGGTTGAATCGCAATCTAGAAGAGTCAGCTTGCACACACTTAAGATTATATACCATAGTTTAACACCAGAACTCTTTGTTTTTCTACTGATTTTCTTAAGCTCTTCAACGAGTATTTTAATTATTCCACTGAAGCTTTTGTTTTAATTGCCTTATTTTAAAAGAAGTGAGATTTATTGCCATGAGAATGGTAAGTTAATCACTTTTGGGCGACCTGTTACTATCACGTTTAATGTGCTTTGTTTCTCACGTGACTGTTTGTCAAATGGCCTTCATGTGCTAAAATAGGATGAATATTTATGAACCTACTGTATAAATCATGTCAATAATAATTTTCTGACTGCATCACTAATTTCAGCAGCGTATATGTCCTTTGACTGAGGGAAAACCTTATTTGTTTCTATAACAATCTTCTTTAATTGCATATCATGTTCTGTTCTCCAGCCGTGTTAGCAACGTATCGTGAATAAATTTATGCTGCTCTGTACAGCAGTCAATTCACTTACTAAATATGTCTTTGATATGAATGGTTTGAAAAATGAGAAGGATATGCTTCTGCAAGGAAATCAATTAATATTCATTTTAACAGGTCTTTGACATTAAAATTGGAATCGTCAATTAAATTCACTTTTGAAACCACTCATTGAAATTTTTGATACAAGTAACGGAGGCTACTCTCCCTTAGACCAGCTACCATGTTTGGCCATTATCCCGTATCACTAAGTGGAAATGTTTAGTTTTTTTTGGATAAAAGAAATATTGAAATAATGTTCCAAGCTTATCAAGGTGATTGTTAATGAAAAAGTAGATATTCGTCATTCTATGGTCCTATACTCTTGGCACTAATATATTTTTATTTTCTCTGGGAATAAAAAGTTTCTATACATGTTCACTATGTTTAAATGAAAAATAACTTCTTGCTCTTTTATGGAGGTTAATTTTTTATTGTTTATTAAAGCTCATTATATTCCGCTCTTTCGACGAGGCGAAAATATTCCGGATATTATGGGCGGCCCTCCTGAATATAAGGCCCGGATTCAAAAATACGAAAGTGAACTTACACGATATTCGGCTCCCTAAGTATATATAGCTAAACTATATACTCTACTTATTGATAAGTAGTATATATATTCTTTTCTCTTTTCTCTCATTCTTAGACATTCCTACTTATGTCTCCCTCCTACAGATTGGGGCTCTTAGCGTAAGGGTGGGTCGTGAACATGCATCAGGAGAAAAAGAACTATAAAGCTAGTGATGAAAAAATCTTGGAGCACAAGTCGATATGTCCATACGCTTCCCAGTGCATATCGACCCTCCTCCTGAATAACTATAGTGAGACAACTCGTCGCTAGTCAGAAAATCCACCCTAGAGCTTGGTGATTGTGGACCGCGATTCGGACCCTCGCACATGGCATTTGTCATGCTGTAGGGTCCATCCCCTGCGGCCAGTGATGGACCACAACCACTTACTCCCCTACAAGACCCCGCCATTCGGATATCCTATTACGCAACGCGCTTTCTTCTCACCTCCTGCCAACTCACCATTTTCTTCCTCCAGACTCATTCCTTTTTCTCCTGAGCTCAACTCCCACTCTTTTCTCCGGTCTTCTAAAGCCGGTCGAGAATTACCAAACACATTTCATCACAAATTGCAATCCGCTTAACCAAACGACTTTCATTCATCCTTTCACCATGACCAAAACCATCTCAACGTACTAACTTTCTTTTTATTCTCTCATTTAACCCCTTTCTTCTTACACACAACTGAATTTTCCTTTCATTTTCCTCATATTTATTCAATTCTTCTACACCTAACACGCCCCATAAGACTTGTCTATTTGAACAACATGCCCTTTCGATCTCCTCTATACCTCTTATTTCCAAACCATAGTCTCAATACTGATTCATTGTAGACCACAAAGTTGCCAATCATACCCACTACCATGTAACACATCGTAGCGCACTCAAGCACTTAGCCTTTCACATACCACACACCATTCGATTTATTGCATTTCTTCCACCCGACTTCACTGTCCAATTTACCAACAAACAATGTCTCCTACGTGACACTACATGCATCATCATAGTTTCCACTTCGTTCATCTCTATTTATCCTAAATACATTTAATACTCATGACATTGTCTCCCAGCTGCTTTACCACATCTTAACAAAACATTCACACCGCAGACTTAATCTCCACTCTCCTAACACTAACCTGTACTCTTATCTAACATTTTACTCTTAAAACCCTCCTCCTTTACACCTCACACTCAGCCCAATCTACTCTTACTATTCTCTACATTCACTCTTCATATACAGATTCGACCGTCACAAAACCAAATTTTATTGCTAGCTTTATCCGCATATAATATGTAGGACACCCCCACTCCCACTCTCCTAATTCTCCATCATTCTAGCACCCATTTTCCATGCCACCACCCATCTCTCAATTATCTCACTATACCCCATCCAGAATACATATTGACAATTAACATAGGAGAGATAAAAAATCCCTTGCCTCACTACCAGCTATTAACATTTATTAAACCAATCACTTTCGACACCATTTATTTCTTACAACGTCCTTCTCCTATCGGTGACATATATTATATAAATACTCAGCCATATATAACGGTATATATATATCTATTTTATATCTATAGTTTATATATGTATATATATATCTAACTAGATATATATAATAGGTATATTACTTAGCTTAGGCGATTAATACATTTCTCTATCTAATAAATATATATAACGAATTTATTATGGTTTTTATTTATCTCTCTCTGTTTTTCTTTCTTTCCTTTTACAGTCTGATCCTCTTTGCTCACAAGATCTGGGAGGCTAAGGTTTGCGCTCTACAAGCGTTCGGGAAAAGAAAAGCAGTAGGAGAACATGACAAACGTCGAAAGAAAGCCAGCCTTACCGCCCCCGTCGTTTTTACCATTTTAATTAGTGAGAACTCGTCCACAGACAGAAAATCCACTCTTGAGCTTCACGGGAACCGCGACGGACCCCTCACTACGGGCTAAATTTAGTCAACTCTATTGTAATGTTCATCCCCTGGCCCAGGGTGGGCCACAACAATGGCCCCATACAAATTCCCACGCCATTCTCTCCCTATCATGCACCTTTATTCTCCGCCTCTGCCACAACTCACCTTTCTGCATTCTTCTTCGACATTCGTTTCACCGGACTCAATCCACTTCTTCTCCGTTGGTTTCTTCATTTTTTTTCCCCGTGTCTTCCAGGGCCCGGTCTGGTCTCCCACACTACCTCCTCCACATTTACATGCCGTCCTCAACCAACCGACTCTCTCATCCATTCTCTTTTCCACGAGGACCAAAGCATCTCATATCTTATTACTTTCATCTCTCATTTCTCTCACTTTTCCTCCTTTCTCACACATTCTAACATCTCTTTCTAGATAAGCTTCAAAGACAATCATTTTTATATTATAATTTTCCTTCTCAGCACCTATGTGCATGCCCCTAGGACTTTTCTATTCTGACACACATTGAACATTATAGATCTTATACTTCTTCATTGCGCAGACCATAGTTACTACCATACAATAACCACGGTATTTAACAACATGAACCCCAATGATTAAAGATCCTAGCGCGATCTTCAGTACTTAGTCCCTGTGTATCAGTTTTCACTGAACGATTAATTTTGTTGACAAGGCTTTAATTTTGACTTTTTTGTCGACCTACTTCTACACTCTGCATTTCACTCCCTTGTTCCCTTCTCATCCAACACATACTCTAACAAAATATTTAAACTCCAGACACTTGCTTCCAGCTGCTTCACCATCTAACATACTTCACACCACTGAGGACTGTCCTCACTCACAACTCATATATATATATACTGGCTTTGTGGTCTACGTTTCCTCTTCAACCAAAGAACCTTTTAATTACCCTGCCAAATCTCTCTGCTATACCTAATCCTCTCAAACTCTCCATTCAAGATCTCTACCATTTAACCGGATATCCAAATATAATTCTCTCGTCATATCATATGTAGTAGAGTGCCTACCACTCATTCTCCATTTCTCCACTCACCATCTAACACCATTTCCGTGCCAATATTCCCCCCTCCTAACGACATTCCTTTCATAACCCCTCCCCAATACTATCAAAATTATATATTCCACGGAGACATAAAATCCACACCTTCGGAGTCCTCTACCTTCCCCGCTATATAATTCTAATGTCCAATCAACATTGACACATTCTCATATTCTTTCAACTATGCCTCTCAACTATTCGTCTCTAATACTATACCTTCTTGATCTCACATTTTCTCAATGAAGACCTACCTCACCCATTACACGGATATATTATCCGCTAACAACCGGCTCTATTAACGCTTCTCCTACTTTAACCTAATCATACGCCTTGTTGCAAATCCATAAACCCTATATACAATTCATTCAATTTATTCTTCTTCCCTCATTTTTTTCTTTCAATATTTATTGTTTTCCACTTCAATGGTGTGATCCACACATCTCCTCTTCGCTTCCTAAACGCACCTTGTTCTTCACCAAATCAGTCCTCAGTCACTACGACACACTTCTTTCGCACTCTTAACCAGCAAATTTCTCCCATACAACACTCAATAACTTATTCCACTATAAATTTTACTACAGTTCCTTCTCTGTTTCTTTTGACCTATTACTCTCTATATAAGAATGTTCTATCTAATTATTCCGCATCTCACTACCAATCCTTTGTCCGAACACTATACCTTCTCTATTTATAACTTCTTTATTACAAACAACTTCCATACATCCACATCTACCATCCATTCTCGCCTCGTTACATGTACATCTTTTCACCTCAGTAACTTTCATCCTTCCTCTTTTCGACTCTAGCTTAATTACCATTTCTCAACTTTCTTACTCACTCTAACCCATTACCTCCTCCTTACTAATGACCTCGAATCCCTTCTAAAAGTACCCTGTTCTTCTTCTCTTGCCACTCACAATTTCCCACACACATTCCTGATCCACCTCTTCTGCCAATTACTAGCTTAATATTGATGCAGAATATCTCGAAAATAGATTCTTTCCACATCCTCTCCACACCTCTTCATCAGCTTTACAAATAAGGCGCCCTTACCATCTCACCTTTATCGAGTGTATCTAAGCAGATTCCCCCTTATTCTCATAATCTTAGCTTATCGCGCTTCCTTCCAGAAGAGCTTCCTATTCCTTGTAAGTCCCCCATTCATCCTCCTTCCAAACTGATATTTAATTTACCTCTTGTTTTCTCACCTTTTATGATATACACTTTTTTATTATTTCTTTTTTCCTGCTTGATAATATAATTCCAAGCATCTTTCTTTTGGTCTTACATTACATTTACTTTTTTTAGTATATTCAAACGCTTCTTTTTTACCTTATATATATATACCTCCTTCATTTTCCCACCATTCACTTGTAACATTCTTACTTCCCTACACTTTAAGCACATCGAGCAGTACTTTCTCCTCGTTGCGCACTTACTAAGACAATTTGCTTCCTTCATTTGCGCCCGCCAGATTTTCAGTATTCAACTTGTTCACATCTCTATCGTTCTCTTACAAATATCTAATATCCGTGCATGCCTTCATAAGTTCATAATTAGTATATCTAACAGTATATATATATATACTCATTGAGTATTATTAGAACCTTTCAAATATCTACTGTTCTTCTATATAAGTTTTGCTTTAGAATACTCGCATATTATATATATACATAAATATATATAGGATCTCTAATATATATATTATACCCGTACCTATATGTTAACTATATATTGTAGTAAGTACTTATTATACTTTATAATATACTATCTATAATTATGAGTTCTCAGACGCTTGCTGACTCCCTTAAGGGTTCTGCAGCTAGTGATAGGCCTGGGCCTCTGTTGTCAAGGGGTATTTTAAATGTACTATTTAAGCAAGACGAGAGTCCTTTTCCCTTAGTGAAGGGTATTTTTTATTCACTGTTTGCTCTGGTAAAGTAGTATCGCGAGAAGAACGAAGCGTTCTCCTGACTGTATATATATCAGAAATGACTTTTAAACTTGAGATTCGGTTCATTAATTTTTCTTAATAGATACTGTTTAGCATGAGCGATTGAAAAAAAGCCAATGCATATTTTTACATTATTATAAGTTTTGTAGAATCAACTGATTAAGAATAATGTATGCAAAATATTAATAACTACGTTAAGTTTATAATTAAATTTTTTATTTGATTTCCTAAGCAATAGTAGTTTTAGCATTAAAATTTACAAATAACCGATTCGAAGTTGGAACATGCTGTTTTAGACCTTATTTATATCATGTATATAAAAAAATCCAAAATATTTTTCGAAGTAGGATAAATCTTCCAATAGTAAAATAAATAATATCATGTCTTCTCATCATAGCTTCAATTGCTTCTAATCTTGGATTTTCAAACAAACCCGATCCCTTTTTGTTATGGTGGATGACAGAAATTTTTCTCGATTTATTCTGGTAAAATATCTGTGTCAGAAGAACCTCTAAAAAGACATTGGTGCATAGAGCCAATCGTCTTAGTTCGTCTACGTTACTAATCGACCCGTCGAGATAGAAAATTAGCTATCACGTTGTCTTTCCCGTTTACAGACTGTAGAGTAAACTTCGTATTTTGCAACATCTGCAAGCAATATATGGATTCTCCAATTATCCCTGATTAACGTTTTTTCGATAGTTGAAATATCTTGGTGGAATCGCCCACCATGTTCTCGTTTATAGGCACTAGATTTGGCAGTTAGGAAAACAAGTCCAAGTGTGGATGAAAGAATTGGATTTTTAGGGACATTGTTTATGCAATCCAATTGCTTATATTTCGAATGGAGAGTTCTGAAAATAATTCTTTCATAGTTGTCGGCCTTTAAATATTGCCTAGAAACCCAGTTATGAACCTTATTTAAAGGTATTTCCATGCAGGTTTTTTAAATATTATTTACAAGCTTTTTATCGGGAAAGTGATGGTCCGTCATTATATCCACTGATTTTGTGAGCCTACATAATATACGGCTCTTTACTTTTAGCCTCACTGATCCTATGGAATTTCTTATTTACGTATATGAACCTAATAATGCAAAAATCATCGTTTTACAAAAAATTTTCATTAACCCGAGTTTAATATGCAAAGGAGGAAGATATACGAGTTTAGGTTTCACAAGTGGTTGAAAAATTACATTTTTATTTAATTCCAGGTATTAGATTTCTTTTAGGCCATTGCTTCTTGACAAAATGATTTTTTGCGATCTCTGCTATCCCACTCGTATAGGAAACAAAAAAATTTAGTACTATCCTTAGTTGGAGACCTAACAAAGTGCTATATAACTTATTTAAATCGCACGCATATTATTACGCATATATAGCTGTTCGTAATGCGTAATTTTTTTCGATAAATAAATTTTCATGTTGTCGTTAGGTCCTTTACATATGGGCTGCACATTAGAGCAATAGGATCAGAAAGTTTCATCCAATTTCTATTATGAAGAATAGCACGGCTTTTAAGGTGAGTTTAGAAGGAATCTATAACAATCTCCATTTCCTTAAGGATCATGCGGGACAATTCCTCCCCCCAACTCCTCATTAATTTAAATGCACATCAGTACTAATTACACTAATTGCCTGTTCACGCGAGAAAAAGGCGCCGTCGGAATTCTTCTTCGCGTCGCCGATAAGAGGAAATTGTAGTTCCCTTCTCAACGAGATTCCATACCTTTAATCTAGTGTTTTTAGATTAAAGATTAGATTAGATTAGATTAATGTTTTATTAACATTGATAGATCGCGAACTAGATCATTGAGTTTCATCTGATTAATTCTGAGGGTTTTCTGATGACAATTCATCTATAATCAAATGTCTTCAAGTCGTCACTTTTTTGGACAGTAAATTGTAATCTTCTTTGATCGAGTTTTATACTGACAGGATTCACATTTCTGGTGGTAAGCTAGGGATAGGAAGCTCTTCGCTGTGAGGAGCAAGCCGAAGGTAGGTTTGGATATTTAATGGTCTTCTTGGTCTTGATTGTTATTCCAGCAATTTTGGTAATGCAAAAATAAAATTCTAAGTGTATTGATCCTTCGGTTTTCTTTTAACCATTGGAATTGAAATGGGCATGTCTGGAGTTCCATTAAGCCAGCTACTAAGTATATTGTCACACAAGACGGCAGAGCAAATAGGAATGTCGCAAGATTATCATTGATCAGCCAAGCTTGATTTTCAAAATAAAATCTATAAACTGCTTTTTTTATTATAGGAATAATATTCATTCATTTGGACTGCCTCGAGTGCGGTTACTACACACAATGTAACAAAATTTGTTTGGATTATTAAATTTACACATTTCGTGGCATTTTAATTAAGTTATCTGATCTGTAAGTGAAATTAAATAATTTTTTATACGTATAAGCGTAGTATAGTATTATAGTATAGTATAATAATTTTTATAATATAGTATCCGAGATTTATTTGAATGATCTCTATATATATATCTTATAATATATATATATATAAGTATATATAATATATATATATTTATATAGATATATATATATATATATATATATATAAGTATATTATATATATATATATATATATATTATTTAAATATATTATATGTAGTTAATATAATATATATATTATAATAATATAGTATAATATTATAATATATTTTATATATATATATAATAATTATATATATATTATATATATATAATATATATATATATACTTATTATATATATAATATAATGATATATAATATATATATATATATATATATATAATATATATAATAGTATATATATATTAATTATATATTATATATATATTATATATTAATATAATATATAATAATTATTAATAATATATTATATATCATATATTAATATATAGTATATTAAATTATATATTATATATATAAGTATATATATATATACTTGAATAAAACTGAGAAATATTAATAAAATATTTTGATATGACAATTTCATGAGGTGCATACAAAAATTATTATGTTAATAATTATTTATATATCTTCAATCTAAAAATAACTATTTACCTATCTTAGTGACTATAGCTTTCTTATTAGAATAATATTAATATTAAAATATATTCCAAACCTAAATTATATTATTGATATTTGAAAAACTTTAGCAATAACTGTCATTAAAATTATAAATATAAAAGAGAGATTCACTAATTTAGTCTTTCCCCCCTGTGTAATGAGAATAATATATTGTTACTTGAGATATACCTTTTTCTGATGTAGAAGATGTTAATTTGTAACTTAAATTTATCTATCTCTTTCTGGAGTGCACATTTGTGAGTGAGTGTTATTGTATACTAAAAATGCTTAACAATCCATTGAGAGCTCTATAAGCATAACAATTTATTATGTATGTTCGTGAGAAGTCTCACATTTACCAGAGGTATGCTTATATGTATAAAGAAATTAGTATATATTATTTTTTTTGACTCAGGACAAACATGTTGTTTGCTCTAGATTGATGCGCTAATAATTAGTGTTCCATGAGAGGAAGGAACATATCCAGATGATCTTTGAACTCTCTTAATTTAGTACCGTGCTGTGGTAAATATTATAGAGAATAAGTATGTAGCGAATCATATTTATTTATATCATACTCTATATTTTATTCTGGACAAGCGGATTACTTATCTCATTATTCTCATATATCAACTAAGTAATATTCTCAGAGGAATGTATAAAATATTTTAGTTACAGTAACTTCTAAAGACTATCTATGAATAATTTTTTCTATACTATGTTATTATTGATATGAGCTGAGAAAATCCTCAAAACAGGCACTACTCATTATACATTATTCATAATATTATATTTAAGAGGATATAGTACCTCCACTTAATATTAGATTGAGAGACTGAGTTAAATGTTAGTAGCATATTAGCACGTTGAAGAGTAGAGAAGTTATGATATAATATTATATATAATTATATACTTATATTAATACTCACTTATGCCTATCTGAGTATGAATAACCAATTCTGATTGTGAGACTGTTTGAGGAGTATAGTAATTAGGGTATCTAGAGATAGTGTCAGTACAGAATCTTTGACTCTACATCTGTCTCTAATCTCGCACGGTACGAAAAGCGCCACTGATATGCTCTAAAATGATTATATAGTGGGTTTAGTTAATGAACTAAGTAGGTAGCATCTGAGATGAGTATGAGTAGTAATAGAGTTGAGTAAGTACTTATTATCACTGGAACAATATCGAGAGGAGAGTGTGAGAGTGAGACTTTCAGATCAGTTTAGCGTTGTAGTGATTTGAATGTTTTATGGGTAGGTGTAATCGAGAAGAATAGAATGATATATATATAGGAGTGCACTATTTTGATTATGTGAGGAGAAATGAAACTGATTAAGGATGGAGTAATTGATTCTTGAAGAGATAGGAGTAGTAATGCGTGTAAGTAAATTATTTTGAACAGCAATTTCTATTATTCACAAGTTTCGCTCAGGATAAGTTGGTGTTAGTATACATACAGTAAATAGAAATTTTGTGTTTTGTGTAAAAAGAATTAGTTGAATATAGTGTAAATGTGATGATATAATACAGTGAGAAGGGGTTGGGGATGGTAATATCATAGATCATTATGTTATATGTTTTTCTAATGAAAAGGGCCATGGATGATCACTATAAATAATATAATAAGGATATATAATAAGTGGAAATTAATAATAGACTCACAGGGTTATAGGAAATAAGTGTGATGAGAGGGCCTGCAATAAAGTCAGTATGAATGTGAACTAATGAGATGAATACTGAGAGAGTAATACAAATCCTGAAAAAATGAATAGAGAGATACATTTTAGTACATTGACAGAAGATTTATGGGACTGTTTGCTAATAGTTAGATACTTAAATAATGTCCATAGTGTAAATTGTATATGGTATGAAGAGTGATTGACATCGATTTAAATAGTATTAAAAGGCGTAGTGTTGAATGTGCATATTAATAATATAACGTCAATACGTATTAGAAATTATTCAGAAGTAAATATGTAAAGTATATGTATAAATATTTAACATGATTGTGAAACAGACGTAAAGGTCTAAATAGTAATGCATACGTAAAGTATATAAGATAGATTATAATAGTGAGTAAGGTAATAATTGATCTAAGTATTATTGAAAGGATAATAGTGAGACTGTGAGTTAGGATCACTTTCCAAGGAAAGATAATGACTGTACTTAGTAAAGGAAATGATTACTGAAAATCGTTTCAGTATAAAGGGAGTAAGGGCCGTCTTACCTATAGAATAAATGAATATTGGGATGCATGATTTTACGTGACATGTAAGAGTTGATGTGAAGAGAGTATTGGAGGAAACATACTTGATAATACATTTAGCTAATATAACATTAGGTTATAGTTTGAGAGTAATAGAATATAATGTGAATAAGTAAATATGTGTGTGGATTTGATGGTGTAGGAAGAAGCCATTTTTGGGATCAGCATATTAGTAGGGAGTAAGATAATAGATTAAATAGTGAGTAGTAATTGATAGAAATATCGGTAATATATAATATTGGTTTAGATGAGTGAAGTACTGGTGAATAATGATCAAATAATCTCTGACTGAGAGATTATTGTGAATGGATATGGAGAATATGAGATAGGAGTATATAGATTCACGACAAAGTTATGGAGGTAATGAGATAGAAAGTATATAACCCTATATAAAGTGATAAGGGATATAAAGGAGGAGCTGAGTAGTATACTATATATTGTATATATAGTTAATGTTAAGTTATCATTGCGTACTGTATATGATGGAGGATATTAATTTGACCTGTATGTATTAATATTGTAGAAAGAGTGCTTTGAAATGACTAATAGGGACTGAGAGTATTTTCGATAGAAGTATGGCTCATTATGAAAGTTTGAGTATAGAGAGATAATGATTAGATCAATACTTATTTAGCATTGAAATACTACTGAGAGGTAAATACCAATATCTGTATTATTTAAAGATATTTTAGTGAGATTATGAGCTATAACAATGGTCATGACACAATAATATAGTACTCATGAGTGTACATGTGTATATATATATAAGTAGTATATTATTATAGTGGTTGTAAGTAGCTTCTGAAGGGATCTACAAGATGTATTTTTGAGTTAGTTAGAAGGTTATATATATATAGAAATAAATTTAAAGTAAAAATGGTTTAATTATATTAAATGATGGATAGTGAGGATATAAATAGGTAAGCGTATTATATGTCACTCTATACACGGCATATTTAATTTTGTATATAAATAAATCTTAATGAGAAGTAAAGAGAACATAGTAAAATGAAATTTACACATAGGAGCCCTTATATATCGAGATTATGTCCGCATAGCCGACTTACTATAATATATATTTAATTATAACAGTAACATATGCCCATTATATACTATAGCAACATACATACAACCTACACTGCTACTCACTCTATTAGTAGCTTATATAAATATATTATAAAAACTATATCCCTAATATATAATATATATATATTAATAAGTACCACTTCACTATCTATAAAGTCAAATAACTATAACTGTAGAGGTACATAGCTACCCGATACAAGACTTTTAATTAAAAGTCAGTGGGTGAATGAAAACATTATGGGTGGGTGAGAAGGTAGGAATGTGTTACCGATACTGAGATTAGGAGAATGTAGGAATAAAGTGAGGAGGGCTACCCGCTTATTTTATCAACATTGAGATAATTGTTACAGGGTGAGTTTTCGTAAGATTGTAAAGAAGGATTGAGAGAAATGTTAGATAAGTGGTAATGTAATGAAATGGTGGGTGAGAACTAAGATATTTATACTATAATAGTTCGTCATGTGAATTATGTTGTAGTTATAGAGTAAGGGAACTGGAAATAATATATAAGTATCAAGTGACTTAAAATATCTTAGTGATAACTATATTGGTAATGGATAAATGAACTATAAGCTGATGTCATGGCATATGTATATATGGAGTGAAAATAGTATGTGAGTGGTGAAAAGATGGCTGGTGCAATTAAATCTTTTTTCGAGAATGAGGGACTATAGTCTTGAAGTGCGTAGGGTTCTGCATAGGTATATTTATATTAAACTGAAGTGTATTACACTGTATTAGTAACAGTAGTGATAATATTGTGGTGGTGGAATAAGAGTATACTATATAATCTAAGGGTACAGGTCAATTACAGATAGGATATAAATTCTATAATGTGAGTGATGTTAAGTGATGTGAGTAAGATAATTGATAAATATGAGCTCATTGAGGTGTAGCTTGGTCAGTGGATGGTAGAAAATATATAATAAAATTTGGAAGCGTAATTTAATAAATAAAAGTGTTATATGAATGGTCTTGGGATTCATATGGAAGGATCGAGTGAGCAGAAACAGTCAATACTAGGTTAAGCAGGTAGTGTAGTAGATTTATATTTAATAGAGTGTTAGGAGTGAGACACTGAGCGAAGATTTACAAATGTTTGAGTAGCATAGGACCGTAGATCAAATTAAGAGCCTTGAGTACTGTAGACTAACCTAAGAGCCATACCTAACTTATAGGACCTAAATCTTATACTCTAACAAGTAAACCTTACCGTAGAACATATCTTGAGAGTCTAAAATATGAACCTAAGCTATATATTTAATCAGATGTGATTGTCAGACAAATCGGTGTTATAGGTGTTCTGCATATGTATTATGGCCCACTACATGAGGATGTAACCTGACATAATTTGTGAACGAGATGCCTACAGTGAATGACTGAGTGTCATATATAGTACTATAGTGTTATGTATATATAACTATCAGTAAGTGAGAGTTTAGGTCACCTATGGTGGTACTATCTACACTAGGTAGATTATATATATGGAGGTTATGGGTGAGAACTTTCTTTTTCGACAGGTTCTATCTAACATTCTGTTTCTGTGCGTTTGTGCACACTACATCACAATTTATATTTAGTGATCCTCGATGTGGAATATTATATATATATATATAAATAATATATATATATATATATATCAATGTATATAATAAATATTAATATATATATGATATATATATTATATATTAATATATATATAATATATCTATTATATATATATAATATATAAAAATATATATAATAAATATATATATATAATAATATATATATATATTATATATATATTATAAATATAATATTAAATTTAAAAAATAAAATAAAATAATATAATATATATATATTATAATATATATATATATATATAAATATATATATAATATATATATATATATATAATCTATAAATATATATATTATTTTATATATATATATAATATATAATAATAATATATATATATATATATATATAATATTATATATATATATATATATATATATAATATATATATATATATATATAATCTATATATAATATATATATATATATAATATATATATATATATATATATATATGGCAACCTGAACAGAAAAAATTGCCGTCAGTAGGGAAGATTTTCTGCGTTTATTCAAATTACAGTTTCGCGGCATATGAGTTTACACTAATCTCGTACCACACCATCGCTAAAATCACAGCGCAACACATACGACAGAACAATCTATTCACATACAAATCACACTCTCTCTCTCTCTTTCATGCTTCTAGCATAAGAATGTCATTTGGATACAAAAACCATGTCCACGGTTGGCAAGAATTTCCCAAATGGAAGTTGGGCCGAAGCATTGCTTGCCATCAACCTAGATAATCCTTTGCATTAGAAATCGCCTTTGTAGAAAATACATGTCAACACAATTTCCCTGCCAAGACCCTTCTGTGTAGGTTAATGGGAACTCCCAATTTCAAAGAGAGAGGTCGAGCCATAAACTAATATATATATATATATATATATAATATATATATATATATATATATATATATATATTATAATATATATATATATATATTAATATATATATATTATATAATATTATAATATATATATAATATATATATACTATATAGTATATATAGGGTGTATCCTTAATATTGCGAAAAAAACAGTATGATATTCCTTGCATAAATATAAGAATATATATATTTTGTCAATAAAATTTCCCGAAAACGCTCGTTTTCGCAAGATACAAGGTGATGAACCCTATTAAAACATTAAGTTACAATAAATATAAACTAAATTTGGAAAGGTATTAACGAATTCATTCAATTATTAATTATAAAAGAATACAAAATTACTAAAACAGAAGAAATATCCAACGAAATAGTACGAAAGAATGGTGCACTAAGGTTATAGAAACAAAATGTTGAAAATGAGCATTCCCCAGCGGCAATACAGGCCTCTATTCTGGGACGCATTGATTGGCGGACACGTTCACATATACCGTGTGTGTCCCGAATTGTGTCACAAGATGCCGATTATGCGAGCCCTTATTCTTCGGACTTTCAACTGTTGCTGTATAAAACCAAATGTTTCAGGTGACCCCACAAGAAATCCAATGCATTTAGGTCTGGAGACGCCAAGGTTCTGTACCCCCTCGACCTATCCAACGGCGTGGAAATACAGTGTTCAAATAGTTACAAGCAACTAAACTGAAATGAGCTGGAGCGCCGTCGGGCATGCATAACATTTTCGATCTTAAATTGTAAATGGGAACGTCTTCCATAGTGTAAGGCAAGTCCATGTTCAAGAATTGGTGATAAACGTCTCCAATAAGCCTCGCTGGTAAAAGAATGGACCTATCAAAGTCGCCAGCAATTCTAACCCATACATTCAATTGAAATATATGGTATATAGTTGAATGGTCATGGCTTTCAACTATATGCATGTATTAGGTCTCATTCACAGTACTACATATGTGATTGTAGGATCGTTATGTATTATAGAGCGTTACTCTGGAAAAATTGCCTCATCAGGTGAATCACATATATTATTCCATGATATATGGTTAGTATGATTGATCTGTACAGCTCACTCATATTCTCTGTGCATTATATCCATATCGACACATATAAATGAGCTATACTTACTCATTGCACAGGAATAATCTATTGGTATATATATATACAAGTGCCTGCACTTCAGTTATGGATTTGATAAGGGTATCAAGAAGATTGATATATTGTTACTAAATATACTCATATATGGTATATCACTAGAAAACTGTTCAGAATAGTACATTACATGTAGTGTTGCAGCAATCTTTCTGGTACTTGTTTTAGGACGTCCTCCAGTTCTTGGAGAACCTGTTCTTCGACACCTGGAGTTGATACTGTGCGAGGTCGACCGTTTTCCATTGGTAAGTTTTTTAAAACTCCGTTTCCTCTAAGACGTGATGGAATGACAGTGCACAAATCACAATTAGTATTATGCTCGGTTATTAATTGACATACGAATATAAGGTATGAATATTTTCTTCATAGAGACGCATGGCTGCTAAAGTAATTAAACCGAGAGTTCGTAACGATCATTAGTAAACAACATGCATATCGCTATCATTATTCAACTATTTGATGTTAAATTCATTTTGCAATCATGAGCAACACCTTGATACATAAGTAACTTTTGATACGATATCTACAATAACACGGTAGAGACTGTTAATATAGAGTATATATTAATTGAGATATATATAGTGCGTAAGATGCGGAACTAGTATATAACTATAGTAGTATGGAGAGTATAACTATTCCTCGTGAGATATTATGTAGTAGCTTATTATATTAAAAGTGAGAGATATGTGGTAATAACGAGACGGTGAGCAAATAGTGAGAATATATATCAGATATGTCCCACATAAGTCCATCACTATTATCTTGGAACGAGAGGCGTTTTCGGTGAAATGTTTACTGACACATATTATCTTATATTTATGTCTCACAAAGGATATATAATATTCAATATCACTGATAATTTTTTCGCACAATATTAACGATATCAACCACATAGTATAATATATATTATATATATATAATATATATATATATATATATATTATTAATATATAGATATATATATATATTATTAATATTATATATATATATATATATATTAATATATATATAATATTATATATTATATAATATATATAATATATAATATAGATAATTAATATATAATATATATTATATATATACTATATACTATATATATATTATTATATATATATATATATATTATTTAATATATATATATATATATATATATATAATAATATATAATATATATCTATATCCTCCACTACATATCAACAAATATTATTTAATATATTACATACATTTCATATTCAATATACGGCCTCAGGATGACACGTAACTTATTGCTCAAATGACTCAATGAGAGAATTCGATCGGCAACCTGATGTTTATGTGTTAATCTACCCGAGTTCGCTAAGCAGTATTGTTTTACTCGATGTTTGTCCGATATATTTCTCTCTCTATTTTCAGGCTGGTCTTACTGTATCTATGAGGAAAAGACAAAAAATATCCGTCTGGCAGGAAATTTTCAGAAGTACAGCATTTAAATTATCTTGCAATATGATGCTGAGATATCATCTGTTTTTCTATAAATCGCGAGGAGAATAGAGTTAAACATAAACGATGTGCGCAATCATACTGTTTATTTCTTACTATGTTAGCCTCTCACTCGAAACTATGTCATACTAATTAATTACACACACTACATATATAGCTAGCACCTCGATCGAGTTCAAACTCTTGGTAGGTTATACTCTCACACATGTCACTTTTTTATAAGCGTAGCAACACAATACATCACAACAAACGATTTACATACGATATCCATTGTATATTAACTCAAATTTCCTGGAGTCGTCTAGCAGTTATCTGTTGCTACTACTCTCACGCTCCACTCTCATCTTGAGTCGTTTATATAATCGTGTACATGCAGTGTTAATATCGCATACAGGCGATGGATAGATACATCTCTCACACATATGAAGTACAGGCAGAGTCTTACAGAAGACGAGGGATCAGCTTATCAACGCGCTCAGATATTCTGCCTCTGTACATATAGATACGTAATACTTGGTTGGGAGAGTACGAGATAATAGAGCTAATTCCGTCTAGACTGTATAGATCTGCTACGTATTACCTATATATGAGATCCTCCCCCCGGCCGCAAAAGGAGAATAGAGTCAAGAGTCTCTAGTCATGTACTTACAAATTAGATTAATTATTATGAATAATAAAATATATTGTATGATACTTACCGATTGTGAGCGATTCATGAGTATGAATCAAAAGCTTATCTCATGAGTTATTATTTAGTCTAATGCATCATTTGGATCAGCGCTTTACCTTATTATTATTATTATTTTATTATTAATCTGTTATTATTATTAGATATTTATTATTGCATTTCCATTGCATACTTAATTATTGATGTAGGTAATGCGATGATACGGATGGAGAGGCAAATAGTAGTTTGTCACTTGACCTGGTAAGTTAATTATCATAAATTATTATTTATTTTAAATTTTCCAACGCATATGTCACAAAGTTCAGCTCAGCAATTTGCTTTATTTATTAACTTTATCCATAATCTACTTCTCATTAACTCGTATCTCGTAACGTCTATTATCTCTATAGCTCCAAGTGGTACATATGTAGATGTTTTCTCTTCCAGAATACGCTACTCTTGAAATTAACCACATCGGTACGCTGCACTTCTTCGTCAGAAAGAACAGGCAGAGTAGATAACCGGATAGTGCTTTTGGTATCTGCTGGTCTGTGTGTGTGAATATATGTTAATCGAAATCCATATTCCTGTTGTATAACTCCGCTTCGTATATAAGTGCCATTGAGAGATAACAAGGGAGAGTAGGCAATTAATGCTTATATATCTCACCACATAAGACTCTCTATTGTTGAGTATAGTACGCGCGCCATGATGACGTTGTGTAGAGGAGAATAAATGTCTGAGTGAGCCTAATTCTAATAAATTCGACGATTGGAGCAGGACACAGTAATTATAATTAGCCTAATCTTATATAAATGCGATAAGCACTCTATATAAATTGAGCGATTATCTTCAGGTTATTTATGAATGAGTTGACGCATGCCTCTTCTTATATTCATCTTAGCATTGTAAATCGAGTCTAAGCTAATTGGAGGCTACGAGTCGGACTTTCTATTAATGCAATATTTTATCTGTAATAAAACATCGTGATGCCCGCTTAAAAATGCATCACAAATTTCGTTAGTGTGAGTGCATGAAAGTCGATAGCACTATTACTATTGTTCGCTGAAAAGCCGCAGTTACTGTAACTCACATTCCGCAAGTGGCAAAAGGTTTTTCACGCTAAATATCACGGACACTTTGTTGTGCAAACTGAGAGAGATAGAAAATACACAAGGTACTTAATAATAATAATAATCACTAACTCACTCTAATATTAATATATGAATACTCCCCATGTCCCTGAGTGCACGAGAATATAATATAAATATAATACTAATATGTCAGATTTGCAAAATCACTGACTCATAATCTCCTTTCACAGTATAATATTTATGACACCCTTAAATAAGTAATATTTTGTCACACTCGAGAGTCATATATGACAGTACAATAAGGGCAATCATCCAAATAATAATTAGGATAAATCATAATAGCACTTGTCATATTATTTTGATACATGATTGGTATTCAATACATAATATATTTTATAATATTATAAATATATAATAACCATAAAACTAAACACATAGTGAACTGAGTGTTACACACGCTAAAATAATTGAGCATTACGTAAAGCGTAAATTACACAGATGAGTGCAGCCGCAGGGTTTTAACGAGAGGTAGATTAAATTCAATAGGAAAACACAGATAATGGAAAATAATTCCACCTAAACATATGTGGAATGACGAAATGAAATATACATACGCATGCAGAACTAGTCCTGGAGTTTACCTAACAATACATAAATATATATATAACATCAACTTGTGCGCAGACACTCACAGCATAGCCTTATACCTTGTGTCATACTGAAGGAGCGTCGAAAGGGTAGGTGGTTACGTAGAGTGGATAAGTTCACTAATACACCTGCCTCATGCGGTATCCTATAGAAAAGACGATAATACAATAGCAGTACCACTATTATATATATTGCGAGTATACTATCACCAAATAGATAGAGCGCGTAAAGGTGAACTGGAAAGTAACATATAAATAATAGAATATATTTATTATATAAGCTTTTTGGCTTTTTATCACTGATCGACTATACACGTCCAATAAACTCCATGGGTGAAACAGCCCCCCTAATATGAAAGTAACAATAATCCTAATAATAATAATAATGCGGAGAAGACCCTTGTATAGCTGGAGCAATCACTTAGAAAGAGGAAAAAATTATAGTAGTTCTCGACACTCTCTAACAAATTTTACTCACAGTTATTCTTTGAGGCTAGCCCTAGAACCTAGTTATGATGTGAGGTTTCCTAGACATTTTTTTGTGCGAAATATCGATTTGATGAGCCAATATATTTCTTGTGTTAAAAAACATTAAGGAGAGGAACGCAGAGAACCATACGAAATAGAGATAGGATGAAGTATTTAAGAAGGTGTTTTTTAGTAGTAGGAGGAGATATTGTAGATTAATTATATAGTTTTAAAGTAAAACTGACATTTAACAAGGATTGAGTATCAGTACCTCAATTCAGAGAAAAATTCTATCTACAGATCAATCGAGAATATTAGTAATATACGGAAAGATTTAAGACGAGAGGCAATTCTAGAAGTAAAAGAGGGAGAGGAGAATTGCAATGAGTTGAAGAATGAAGGGTCGAGTATTCGCAATAAATGAAGTAGTAGTTATAGAGATTAGATTAATTAAGTACAGCTTAGAGTAAAGAATATAATAAATATAAAAACAAAGAAAATCGTTAGTGGATAGAAATAAAAGACATATTATTTGAAGATATTTCTAGTATACGCTTTACTGATTTAAATAAAAATAGAAGAAGATGTCGACTTAGTACCATCACAACACAGCTATTTATTGATCTACTTGAACTGGAGTTAGCGAGACGTTAGCAAAGAGAAGGAGGAAACCAAGAGGGAGCTTTGAGGAGCAGTATATGACGTGATTGACAATACCTCTTAGTTCAATTATATTCACTTTGGATATGTCAAGTACTGCACACCAATAGACAAGTCTCCCTCACTAGTAGTTTCTAAGTTGCACTCAAAACACCACTAAATATCGATTTCAGTCTTATAACATTTGTCAATACCCTAGTACATATTATATACCTCGAACGACTCCGAACCGTTACTCATGGCGTATACTGTAAAGAAGAGAATGAGATTTACTTCAGATGGTGTAATAGATAGTGAAAGGTTAGAAGGGTTTTAAAGATCTAGATAGAATATACAGAAGAGAGCTGTAGTAGAGACAATATGATTAGATAAGGATCAGAGCACGGACTATTTCACCTTCTTTCTCACGGAGATATATAGGTTTATTGGACATATGTGTACGTATAGCTTCCATACTTATGTAAGGGAAAGTATGTTGTTAATTATGAGACTATAGAGAATATAAGATTATGACACGATAGGAGGAGGGGCCTAGCTCGGAAACGACACACACATATCACTCAAATTATCACGAGTATAGGAGGTAGATTCACATTCCCGGAGTCCACCATCTATTCTCACTAACTAGTATTTCTATTTATATAAGATCTTCAATGAGAGGCTCACATTATTAGCACGTATACTCATGATCAAATGTAATCTACAGGCAAAGAGACATAAGGAGTCACCTGAGAGGAGAAGGTAGGAGGAGGAAGTGAGAATGCATATGAATCGACCAGGGTTTGAGTTTATGTGGAAATAAGGTATAAGGTCTACAAAAAGGAGTAATTTAGGCCTTTTCAGTTGGACCGGGATGTATTATGACTCAACGTGTTATTATAGAACCCTAATATGACCATCAGAATCGAATAGAAGGAGAAAGGCTCAGATTTATACGTAATAAGTTTGTATTTATAGAGGATGTTTTTGAGGTCAAGTAAGGAGCCTAGATAAAGAATTTGTTACTAAAGAACAATAGGTGAAATAGAACATGAGTTAATTGGTGAAGAATCAAGGATGTGTAAGAAGAAAGCTATATCTCAGCTTTGCTACGAGTCGAAGAGTATCACCTGGCATATACTCAGATTATTTATCTGAGCTGAAATGAGAAAAATAAGCGGAGAGTGATAGGAGAACAAGAATTTATATACTATATATATACACATTATAATAGCGCACGTCTCATCTAGCTACGAATGTACTAGAGATACAGGCAAGAATCGAACCATTTGAGTAATTAATGAGGAGTAAATATGATATATTAGTACGATATATATATATATATAATTAAGAAGGAATTGAAAAACTGACTCATATACCATCATAAGCGATTTATAAATATATGCTACCTCACGTACTTTAATTATGGGACGCTTAGAGAAGCGGGAGCGGAGTCGGTCAGGAGAGGGAGTGATGGATCGCCTCTCATATGTTATTGTGGCTGGTAGAAGGGCGACGACGGTCGGAGGGAGCGATATGCCCCGGTGCAGAGCCTGGTACGCCGATCAATTGTATCCTCACAGAGAACACGGCTCGCTAGTGTGAGGTAATCGCTGTTTGAGAGCAAAGTCAATTATTATGAGGTGAGCGAGATATTAAGGAGTCAGTGGAGATACATTGCACTTGTCTCAGTATAATCATGGATATAAGACGGCACACGAGTCATAAGTCATTACGAGTCCATCATCACACATCACCTTAACAAGAGAGTTAATTAGTGAACTATGATTAAGGTGAAACTAACAATAGGACATATGTGTGTAATCAGAAATTAGTGATTATGGTGATATAATAATAGAGAACAGATATCTATGGATTATATGATGATATTGTGAGATTCTCATTAGATTTAGTTGCTCTATATCTCATCCATGAATCGATATGATTAATTAGTCATGATGATTAGACGCCTTCCTTACCTACATCAACATAAATACAGTATGTAAGAGGATCCCAACTAATTTACAGTATGTTGGTAGATAACATTGATAATACCCACTAAATAGAGGACTATCAAGTATTACCAACAGACGATTTGGGTAAATGCGTATGTTGAATCTGTATTTTCAATAATTTATAGATATTACCTATAAATCAATCAATATTATTGGATTTCCGGTATTGCGGTCTAACCGAATAAGGTAGAGTGTACGGTTTGGATTTTATAGGATCGCCGCTAGTAAGAATCATATTTCTATGTATTTATAATACTCTCTAACACTACCTATATATATTATAATTATATATATAATACACTAGTTGTCAGTAAATATACTACGCAAATACGCTGGGTACAAATAACACTTGCCGTTCTCATATACTTTTCGTACTCGTTCCGGAGTAAAGATTTCGCATACTATATACAACTACCTAGGTTATTCTTCATTAATATGCCCGTGGTGAAATGCACCTAGGAGTTCGAAAAGAAATCTCAACGTCTGATCATCTATCATCCTCCAAAACCAATCGATGGAGTGACCTGTTACCTAAGTTTCTTATTGTATCTCTAGATCACTAGTTATCACTAGTTACTGTCTCACATATTATTATTTTAGTAGTTGAATGGGTAATTTTCACCTTTACTCTATTACATAATATATATATATAATATTAATATTATATAAATAAAATATATATATATCATATTATATATATATATATAATACTATATTTATATATTATATATATATATATATATAATAATATATACTAGTATATATAGTATATATTTATATATATATATAATTAATTACCTATATATTATATATATTATAATATATATATATAATATCAATATATATATATATAATATAGTTACTATATAATATATATATATTAAATATTATATTATTAATATATATATATTATATATTATATATATATATATAGGCCTATTATATATGATATATTATAAATAATATTATTTATATTAATAATATATATTATATTATTAATATATATATATAATAATACTTTAATATATTATATATATATCATTATATAATATATAATATATATATATATATATATATATATAATTTATTATATATTATTATTATATATATATCATATATATAAATATATATATATATATATATTATAATATATATATATATATATTATATTATAATATATATATATATATATATATAATATATATATTTATAAATATTACTATATTTTATATATATAATATTAATTATATAATATATATAATTAATATATATATGATATAATATAAATATATATATATATTATTATAATATATATATAATATTATATATTATATTATATAATATATCATGATAATATATATATATATAATATAATATATATATATAGCTATATAATATATAATTATATATATATAGTATATATATATATATTATAAATATATATATATATATATTAATATATACTCGGTATTATTTATATATATATATAATATATACTATATTATATATATATATTATATAAATAATATATATATATTTATATATATAATATATATAAATATATAATATATATATATATAATTATATATATAATATATAATATATATTATATATATATATATAGCTATATTATATTAATATATATATATATTATATAAATATAGTATTATATTATATTTAAGATTTTTTTTTTTTATTATTAATTTATTAATTATTAATTATAATAAATAATAATTATATAATAATAATAATAATAATAATAATATTAATAATAATTAAATAAATAATTTAATATTATATATTATTAATAATAATAATAAATAATATTAAAAATTTTTTATAAATTTTAAGACTATATAATTATAATAATAAAAAATAATAATTATTTTTAAGTTATCATTTGTTAAATACTTACGGATCTGTAGCTAATACTTTTAAGATAGGATGTTTTAAATGATAGAATATTAGATTTTATTAATTATTAAAATTTACAAATCATGAAATCTGATTTATTTTCATTTTCAATATGTACATTATATTACTATATTATATATTTACGAATACATTAAATAATTTTTAATTAACATATAAATCCTATACTAACATATAATATAAAATTAATTTTTATGATATTCGTTTCATTGTAAGGAACTAAATAAATATATCAAACACTCACATTCTTTATTTGATCTAATCAATTTTTTTAAAGTCATTGGCGTTACGAGTTATGAGTCATTATGTGCATTATATAATCTTTAAGAAATTGCTTAATGAGCTTGCACGTCACTGTTAATGAGTAATTTAGCACTAACATATAATCGTAAGTATAGATGCCTTATCAAACTTAAGTAATTATGCACTATTCATAATTCTGTATTGAGGTTACTCTAATTCCCCTGTACTTATACGAGATAACGAGAAATTATACAGAAGCAAGAATTTATACAGAAACGTACCAACTAGTATAGAGAAATTAGGAGGATTTTATTTTTTTTTTTAT